>JAVQJD010040899.1:0-13309 GCA_036023655.1 Nannoperca australis
TCTGTCGGCACGAACAGTCAGGAAGCCCTCGATGGATACGTTGTTATCTGGGATGTCCTTGTGTAACCACGTTTCACAGAAGCACATTAGACTGCATTCCCGACACTCCGTCCGACTCCAGGCCAGCCCCGTTAGCTCCTCCATCTTGTTAGCCAGCGATCTCACGTTGCCCATGACAACTGTGGGGAGACATGGTTTGAATTTTCCTTCTCTCAATACTCATTTGTTGTCTCCCTCTGGACTCTCTCCTTCGCTGGTTTTTCTTTCCCCTGCAGCCTCGGTGTATTTCTCTCCAGATCTCCTGCGGGATGTCCGCAGATCTGGTCACCATGGCCGGCTTAAGTTCAATCAGCTGATCCAGAGTGTAAAATGCCAGGGCCTTTGCAACACAAATCACACACACACTTGGCTTTATATATTCTGGCTGTTTTTCTAAAGACCACGCAGTTCTGTGTTATTTTAGTTTAATTTGAACTGTATTGTGTATTAATATTTTTTCTTCCCCATTTATATCAATGAGCATAGATTAATATTATCAATAAATATACAGTATAACTCAATACGGTTCAACAGCAGCACAAGCTAGCTGGAATAGACCAGCAGCCTGTTGCACCAGCTATTCGTAAGTTCTCTCTTAAGTTAGGTTAGGGTGCCACTCTAGCAAACTGTTTTAATAAGTGGTTGTTAATAGTTATAGTTATCTAACCCTATATATTTCCCATGCCTGTATAATTTGCTCCTTCCCATTCTCCAAGTTATCCCACCTTTGAAAATTATGAACCATGCCAACCACCTACTAAAGGCTAGGTGTAAGATTTAAGTTGTAACGTTTGCCTGCGCTGAAACTATTTCAGCTGGTGCAACCCTTCAAATGTTAGTTACATGTAAACTACGACTTCAGTTAGAAATTACATTATTAATTGGCTGTGTCTAGACTCAGGCATAGCTGGTGCATCCCAGTGCTGGAGTGCAAATATTTCTAGTATTACTAGTTTTATTATTTATTATTAGAAGTAATTCCTAATTTCAATTTCCATTAATGATTAATTACTATAATTTAAAGGACAGAAGTAGTATGGTAACAAAAGTACTTGTTATCCCAAAGGCCAGCTTTCTTAATGTGTGTGAGCTGCCCTTTTGTTGTAGTTGTAGTTGATTTGACTAATTCATAAAGTTGCTTATTCTGCAAAAAACTGAATCTTTTAAAGATAATATTTGTCAATAATAGAGTGCTAAAAACCTTATTGTGCTGTGCAGTAATACTATTTCAACAATTTCTTTATTTAAACCAAGATGTTCGAGAAATATGTCTGTACTAGAATTATGAAAAAGTATATTTTATACAATTCTTGAAATAAGTTTATTTGTGATGAGAACAGGTTTAAATGTTACTACACATTTTTCTTTTCACTTTTCATGGGAATTAGTTTTTATTTTACTCAAATTATTAAATCGGCAATCGTTGTCCATTGATCCCAGAGTTGGCAGTTCAATTACCAGCTCCTCCTGTCCACATGTCAAAGAGAAGAAAGAACATATGCATATGATGTTATATGATGATAAGATCATGAAAAGACCTATGAAATAAAAGAACACATTTAGGCTACAAAATAAAGTGCATTAACATGACAACATATATATCACACCCATTCAATTCATTCAATTTTATTTATATAGCGTCATATCGTAAATTTATCTCAGGGCTCTTTCTCGTTCCACAGACATCTTAAGTCCAAAACAGACATAACAAACAATAAACATCAGTGTGTGTGTTCATGGAAATGAAGGAACATGTCAACCAGTGCAACTGTGTGTCGCATTGATGTGTTTTTAAACAATGGAGCTCTATACAGAGGAACTGGATACATACAATACTTGTTAGTAGGATACATTTAATGTTAGTATGGCTCTGCACATAAGGTTTGTTGACCAGAAGAAACATATTTAATATTTCCAGACTTTAAGCCCATTTCCCAGCCCTTCAGGCTCAGTAAAACCTTTCAACAGACTTTGGATATTGTCAGAAATGCTAACTAAAACCTACATAATTACAGTGATACATTTGGTTTTGCCCTAAAACAGTAATGTTAATATAATTTGTGATTTCCCAGAGATAAAGTTATTGTTAAACATTTCAATGTCACTGTGAACATTGCATCAGAAATTGGCCAGCTGTGGAGCCATTCGCTGCAACACAGAGAAGACAATATGCCTTTCATTTGCTGATGTATGTTTGTTTGTATTTTAAATAACATTCTAACATTGTCATCTAAATGAAAGTCCACTTTTCTTTTTTCATTCTCGTAGCAGAATTTCCATTTGCTGTTCCAGCAAATATATCTGGTGCGCAGGAGAATATACTTTCTAGCCTTTCACCTTACATCATGTTCCCTTTGTCCTTATGCATTTTACTTTGCACACAGACGATCATAATAGCCCATATTCTCTTTAGCAGTCTTAGTAACTGTGAGCCTTAGAACACTTTGCTTTTACCAGATTTTTACATCAGTAATTTTCCTCCCATTTCAGTAAAACCTCTGAAAAGCAGCAGCCCGCCTACTCAACCAGCATTTTAGTGCTCTTTGCAGCCCTGTGTGAGGCGGACGCTCCAAGCTGATTCAAGTGAACACACGCTGTCTCGGTCATACTTAATGGCCGCTAAAGAAATATGAGTCAAAAGATGGAAATAAAAGTCAATTATTCCCTGTCCTCTCTGTTTAACCCTGATTTACTTTATTCACATTAATGATCAATAGGAAGCGTGAACATAATACACCCACTATATTTTTTAATCTCCTTCACATCAAACTTAATAAATATGTGATCATTCTGAGATGCTGGAGAGCAGAAATCCAAAAGCATCTATTTTCCTTTAAGTGCTTTCAATGGAAAGCAGTGTGTGTGTGTGTGTGTGTGTGTGTGTGTGTGTGTGTCTGAACACTGCTGTTAAAGTCAGTAGACATCTTGTTCCATGTTGTTGCAAATACTCCAGCAAGGAAACTATTACTCCTTATAAAAGATTCATTGTGCTGATCATTAATTCAACCTCAAGGCTAACGCTCCTCTGCTGAGAGCCCACTGATGTTACTTTTTTACTCCCGCTTTCTCTTTCTGGGTTTGTGGAATAGGCATAAACTACTGAATGTGTGTATGTGTGTGTGTAAGAGAGAGTGAGATGGACTAAGGGACTGTATAAAAATTACTCTTGTACGAATAAGTGACAAAACCCTGCATATACCATTTTTTGGTAGAGAAGGGGAGGGTTTTATACTTAATTGCATGTGTCCCTTGTGATATTTACTATTTACAAAAAAAATTGAAAACTTTACTATCAAAAATGCTTTTGTGTGCTCATACAGAGTATAGCAATCTAGCATTTATGTTTCCAGCAAAAACAAGAAGTGTAACTTCTTGTAACTTGTAACTTCAAACCTGTATGATAAAGTTTAAATTCACCATCCTTGGCGATGGGAAAAAAGACTTGTGCTAAAGACACCTGGGACAGTTTATACTATATATAGACATGCATAAATACTGGGCAGTGCTGAATCCAAGTTAAGGTTACACTGATTATTCCAAAAGTAAACATGATGAATGAAAGTCTGCAGAAGACACTTTAATACTTTCAGTCAGTTACGCCAGTCGATAGATCTGTCTGTTGGTCCACCAATTTGGTCCAGACCAAAATATCTCAATAAATACTGGATGCCATGAAATTTTACAGACATTCATGGTTCCCAGAGGAAGAATCCTACTGACTTTGGTGATCCCCTGACTATTCATTAAGTGCCACCTTGACTTGTGACTTGCGGTTCTCAATGTGAACTGTTTCGAAAACTAGATATGTTGCGGTGAAGTTTGGTCCAAATGTTTGTGTTCCCCACAGAATGTCTTTCTGGAACGCTGGAAAACACCTGTGTTGTAACCTCCACAAGAATTACGTTTGCTCTGAAGGGTAAATTTGAGGATTCAAAGAAAATGTGACCAACTTTAAATGTAAGTATATAGTAAGTTTGGCTTAAAGATCATTCATAGTTTATATTCTTCAGTTTTTGAGAAGTAAAGGGTTTTGTTTTCAAAGTAAAAAAACAAACATATTGGGCAATAGCATCATCTGATGAAATTCATATTTATTTTCATCAGTTGGTATCCATGGCTGGAATAACAAAATAGAATGGCTGGAATATGCACCATGTTGTTATATTTTTCATAATTCACCTCAATAGTCTCAAGCAGACCTCTGCTCCATCCACGTGACATGTTTTATGAATACTTTTCTGGAGATGTCTGGAAATAGTTTTTTTTTTCTTTAATTGAGCAAGCAGTAATATGATGCATTCTGTCCATATGTCTGTAAACGCCAACAAGTTAATGAATGCTTAATTAGAAAAGTTTCTCTGCTCTGTGCTCATGGGATAATTTAGACGGCTGGGTTTTTTTTCTGCAAAGTCCAATTATTCCCTATCTGTTTTCCAAGAAAAGAAAAAAAGATCCATCTGTGAGGGCTGATTTGGGCTTTGGAAAGCTGGGTTTTGTGCAGTTCAGTGGCACAGGGGTGAATTTATTTCAGTAGCTGGAAAAGAATTCTATTGTCTGAGCAAACCAGAGAACAGACACTGCACCCCTCCCACTATCAGCAAACACACAAATACTTGTATTGCTTTTCTCTGTGAGAACCTTCCATTGTCTGCTTTTATACCTGAAGCCAAGAACTAACCACAGCCTGAGGTAATCATCACTAACATTCTCATAAACATATCTGTTTGGCTTTTTTAAGGAAGCGTTTAACTACAATCTCTTGCCAACTGATATGATAAAATAGTTATTCAGCCAGCAGCCATTTTCTCTTCTCTTTTATAGTTTATGTTTGAACAGAATTTAAACACTGACAGAGAATTGTGACGCAACTGAAAACTGAATATGTTTGGCCACTGTTAGGGCATCAACGTTTCTGTGGATGACGAGCATGCTTATTGCTGTTTAGGGAACATCCAGCTTTTTAGAAAATCCTCTAGTTTGCTCAAAGCCTTACTCAAAGGAAGATGAGAAGATCATTATCCCTAATGTCGGTCGCAATATGAATGTGATTCATTCATACTGTGTTTCTGCCATGGAGCACAGAGAGCGTTGCAGGATGTATAAACGTATTCCAGTTATGTTGAGCTTGAATGTTCATCATTGATCTTGGAAATAGTCTAGACCTGCTATAATAGTGCACTGAGGTAACCTCTGTTATGACTTGACACTGTATAAATAAAATTGAACTGGTTGGTTTTCTGGCTGCTAGCGGTAGTGTTTTGGACAGAAGCCAAGCTGGTCCGAAGCAAGAAATAATCTTAAGAATTCCTGATCTCAGTGCTACGATAGAGGCAGAGTAAAACACCCGGCAGTCAGTTTGTATCTCTATCAAGTCCTGCAGCCCATCCAGTGAATGCCCGAGGTTCACTCTTGTTTTTCCTCATTTTTTATCACTCTCCCACTTCACAGTTACTCTAGTTGTTCTACCGTCCGTCATTTCCGCTAGCTGGGGATTGCTACCAATAGCTAACGGAAAATAAAAGCCCTATTCCTCTTCCACTTGGTTTGTGCCGTGAATCAAGCCTTCTTTTTCACCGGCAGATCGTACCTGGGGGAAAGCGTCTAAACTCCAATAGTGTCATTATTTTATAGTCATTACTTTAAAATGAGAAGTTAAAGCCAAAAGGTTGTCTATTGTTACTTTTAATTGCCACGATTAAAAGTAGTTCAATCTATACTGCTTGACAGTTATTTCTGACAGTCTGATATATTCTTCCTTTATTCTGATGTTTCAGCACTGTTCTAACATGTTATCACAGGTAAATGAAGAATTTTAATAATTTTCATTTTCATTTATGTATGATATTAAATGGTACATTAGTGACATGGTTGAGCTGGTTATCTGTGTTAGAGTGACAGCCCAACAGAGATGGCAAAAGCACCATACAGTTTAGTGTGTTTTGCATGGTTTTAGTAAATCTTAGTTTTTATCTTTACATTAAGGTGTAATTTTAACTAAACAACTATATGGGATCCATTGTAGTTATAATTATTAGATATAATTATAATTCTTATAAATAACTCTGAGGTTACATAAATGTTTTTAACAAGGCACAATTCTGTAACACAGAAGCCTCCAGATTGGAAAATACAAATGTATTGTGTATTCATAAATGTAGATGAGATGTAAATTCGAGAGTGAGTTTTCAGACAAATGCTACTGACACATTTCTTTTTACCAAGGACATTTTATTGCATTTTGACTATCTATGTCATTGTTTACAGGATGTGAATATCTGTCTGTAGAAGAAGAAAGAAAGATGGAGGGAGCGTGTCCTACGTCCTCCCCTGTGAAGAGCATTCCTCCCTGTCTGCCCCCTCTAGTCCTGTCTGGTCTGGATGATAAAGTGTCCAGGCAGGAGGGCTGTCAGTGTGTAAGTGGCCCATGCCCAAGCACCTCTCCTGGGGCACAGTGTGGGAGGACAGGGGGTCCCGACTGGAGGTCTGATGACGAACGATAAGTAAAGGAACCTCTTGATCTATACCCAAACATCCCACCTCCCTCTGCGCTCACCTATCCTGCTACCTCCATCACTTGGTGAGGTCTCATTCTGCACTCATCTTCTCACTGCATCCTTTACTTCGTCCACATCTGTCTTCCCGCTTTGTTTTTTTTCACATTTTCAATTTCCTCTCCTCCCTCATCACTCTCTCTCCCCCCATCCTCCTTTATGTGGATGCCCGCATGGAGTCCTCTCCCTGTGTTATCACAAAACCCAGACACACACACACACACACACACACACACACACTAAAACACATCATTACCTTGCTGAAAAAATGCAGCCAGTCAGCCAGCCATCTATCTGTTCCCATTCTTCAGATGAATGAGACGGTTCCTCCCTCCAAATCCTCAACCTCCTGTTGGCTGTCTGAGAGATCATGGAGTTATCGCTGAGGAGGGGGAGGTGTGTTGACAGGGCACTGATAGGCCAAGCTAAAAGGGTCTCCTCCTTTTATATCCCATCAACTCCAGCCTAAGGGCTCTACACATTTGGGGATTGCAGGGTGGGTGGATGCTGTAGGAAATGCTGTTTTTTTCCGGAGCAAAGGAAATGGAGGCGCTGCTTTCTCCTCATTTAACGTTGACATGGATTCCATTCTTTATGTTCCTCCTGCTGCAAAAGCTGGTATTGATGGCCTTCCTGCTGCACCGAGTGGTCCAGTGGCCGCAAGCTGAAGCACCAGAGTGATCCCCATGACACTGCTACTTCTGTGGCTGCAGTGGTTCAGTGGAAGCCTTAGGGTGCTAATTTACAAGACCTATCTGTTACTGAAGTGGGGTACTGAACTCAAGAACTGGATGGTGCTTTCTTCTTTATCTTGAAAGCAAAGCTCTGCACTCCAGTAAAGATCTGAGAACTACAAATGTCATATATGGCTCTCTTAAATTCAAAGGGCATAGACCATCACAGCGTGCGATTGAAAGGAGGCCTGCTGCATATTAAATGAAGACGCTGGGTGGGATGACTCCTGTCATTAGAGGTGTTACTGTTACTGACTGTTTTTATGCTTTTTAATGAAAATGACCCAAAATTCGGCTCAAAACGGAATCCACAGCTCAAATGCTGAGTGCAGAGCAGGATTGATTTGTCCATCTTGAATTACCTTGCAGGTCAGGAAATATTGACTGGGGGGTCAAGGAGACTGCCCCATTGGGATCAGACCTGTTGTTACAGGCTGCTAAAGTTGAAAGTATTTAGCTTTAATTTAACAGATATTTAGTGTTGAAGTGTCTTGTGAAGGTGTTGCACCAACGTTGTTCACTACATATATGACAAATCTTAAACACTGAATCCTCAAGCTGAACAATCATTGTGACTGTATCAGTAATATTTAGCAGTGGTGACCCCTCACTGGTTGTCATATACAGTATGTTGTATTCTAGTTATAAGCTTATTGAAAGAGCACGACTGTGTTGTGCTGATGTTGTTAGTTTGTTGCTGGGCTGTTAACTTGAGTTAAGTATAGCCATTCATAACAGATATAAAGCTTTTGTCTTTGTGTGGTCAGGACACAAACCTAGTTTGTTTCAAGCATACTGAGGCCATACGACTCAGAATGTCCCCAAAACTATTCATTATATCTCTGCAACACTAAAACTCTGTTATATCCATTTATATACAGATATTTGTGGTGTGCTAAAAACATATGGATATAAATGTGAAAAATAATACTGTGTAAAACTTTTTCTTCAACATATATTACTTCTCCCTTACTAAATGATGTTTTTTCTTTATTGTCTACCTTAATCTAAATATTACAGCATATACCATGAGGCTATAAATAAAGCAAATGACATCTGAGCAAAAAGCTGAGAGTTCAAAAGGTTATGGCATGTTGAATAGTGCATGCAATTAAACAACAATATTGGTTGAAGCAGAATCGACATATTGCAGCTAGAGCCTTCCCCCCACACTCCCACGGTCCCTTACAATGTTGGCCTCTTGGCTGTACAGTGAAAACACCACAAAGCACAAGAAAAATGGAATCCCATATCCTCCCAGATTCCCCAGCTGAATTCACAGTCCATTGTTCTGTTTTCCCTGATGAGCACCATGCTAGCACCACCGTCTGCCTCCACCTATCTATCCATTTATTCCCATCCACGAGGCAGATACAGTGGCAGCAGCAGAATTGGCCTCCATCTCACCTGCCACATTCATCATGATGGAAGTGGCACGCCGCTGACGAGATGCCAACGAACCCAATCATGCAGGAAAACACTGAAACACAAAGCAATTATGTTCTAGTGCTTCCGCTGAAGGTAATTAAACTGCAGATTCTCTCTGCAACAGACACACAGCCTGTAGCCTGAGCAGCTGTGAGTCACACAGCACACTGCTGACACACACACGCTTTTGTTTGTTCATTACCTGATATTACACCCAATCACCATAATGACATTTTTGAACAATGCTTTCACAGTGGAAGTAGCAATAAACATAAATATAATTAATGAATGGAAATTAATAATTATACAATCATATATAGATAGTTTAAGTTGTAAAATGATTAATCTAAATATAATGAATATTATGATAGGTGAAAAACATGCATCTCCATCTTTTGGTGATTTTAAAACTTTGCAATAAAAAGCTTATGTGTAGGATTTAAAACCTGAATTTGGCTACTCCTGGTGATGGCATCAAAAATACAGCACAAATGTTAAGTTTTTCAACAAGCAAAAACATCAACCTTGGAGGGGACTGTGGTGTTAAATGCTGACCTGTCCATGAACAGCATTCTCACGTGTTCCTCTTGTCTAGGTGGGAGAGGTCAGTGTGGAGGGCTATTGTGAAGGCATCATCCACTGATCTATTGGTCTGTATGCACATTGTAGTGGGTCTAGTGAGTCAGGGAGGGAGGAGGTGATGGAGATTTTGACTAACCATTGGGGTCTAGGTCTAGCGGGGACTAGAGACTGGAGCTGTGACATGTTGAAAATGTTCGTGAAGACATCTACCTGAATATCTGCACATCTTGAGAGCTTGGCCAGGGATGCCATCAAGTCCAGGTGCTTTGCGTGGGCTGTTCCTTTTGAAGAATTTTCACACATCTGCCCAGGTTATGACTAGTGGGATGGGTGCGTTTTGGACCTCCTCAGACAGGGAGTTTCTCTCAAAGTGTGTATAGAAGGTGTTCAGATCATCTGGGAGAGATGCTGACAATATCTCAGCACTGCTGGTTTCTAATCTGTGATGGTTCTTAGTCTAGCCCATATGTATTTCTGGAGTTGGACTCCTGCTAGTTAGAATCTGCTTTGTCACACTGCTAATAGCTCTATGGAGCTATACTTCCTGTAATCCTCCAAATCACCTGAGTGGTAGGTGTCGATCCATGCTTTAAGTTAGGCATGGACTTCCCCATTAACCCAGGGCTTCTGATTTGGGAATGTGCATACAATAGTCCTCTGTACAACGTCACTGATACGTTTGCAGATCAAGCTAATGACTGCATCCATGGCTGTGTTAATGTTGTTGTCCTAAAACACCCTCACTAATATAAGGCTGAGTCTGATCAGTGAGACCTATGCTGAGTGGTCTGCGTCACCGGTCTGTCCTATTGGAGTTTCCACCTATATGAAGGCAGAAACAAAACTGAGATGTGATCTGATTTGCCGAAAGGGGGGCGGGCCATTAGGCTCATATATCTCTCTTAAAACCTATTGTCTGTTGTTACAATTGCCTTACCATCCAGCAAAAACAAGACTGCTTTTTACCTGATAACAACAATATTATTATGAAATAATTAACCTGAATTCATTATAGACAAGCAAATCAAATGAATGCAGTATGGAAATAGCAAAAATGTTACATAATGCATAATGCAAATACACACGTACGTGTATGTTAACACATTTACAACTGCAGCCCAGCAACAAAATTACTGTACGTCATTGTTGATCATTTCCATATTTTCTGTTGAGTGCATATTTATATTCACATTGCCTGATTGCCTTCATCACAGTAGCAGCCAGACAGCGGCTGCAATTCCTCAAAGATGCAAGCTTGTGTGTTCATGCATGTAGTGTTCATCTCAGACTCACACTACATCTATTGTACAGTTTCCATGAGATGCTTTCAGAGATGTGGGGTGCATGTCTCTCGTACCTCTTGCACCTTTCAACTCCCTCCCTTCACTTAATAATAGAAAGACAGATTTACTACACAGAGGGAGACACTCAAATACGCACAAACACACTCTCCTGTACTCCTCCGTGCCATCATTAAGACAATGATGTAAGCTTGGGCAAGGCGGCACACAGGTCTGATAACACCAGACATAATCATTTCTGACCTCCCCCCCCAACCACACACACACACACACACCAACCACCTCCCCTCTATTAGCGAACCACCTTTCCAAAAATCCCTGAAGATGTGCTTCAAAAGACCAAGGAGTCCTTTTTTGGCGTCCAAGTTGGCATCAGCGTTTGCAGTGTGTTGCATCAGCGCACAGATAAACACACAGCAATACAAGGAAGAGGGGTGGTGTGGGGGGAATGCGGCTGGGCGGTGCTGTTTGTCAAAAGCACAGTCACGTGGCTCAGGGATCCTATCATCCCTTGGGGTGAGGTTGCCTGTAACTGAATGCCACACCTGGTGCTCCTAGCTGCTGGTACTCCCTCACCAGCTTATCTTTTCCTTCTAACTTTATTGCAGTGTTTGAACCACGGCTGTCTGGGAGGTCAAATGGGACCATGAATAGAGGGAGAACAAAACTACACCTGGTGAGTGCTACTAAATAAGGATTTAATGATCTCAGAATTGACAGACATTTTATTATTAGACATGTAACTAGCGCTGCAATGAAGGAAGATTGTTTTCCTTATCAATTGTTTGCCACCATTTTTATCAATTAATCATTTAGTCTGTAAAATGTCAACTAAAACAGTGAAACGTTGCCATCTTCTTCTTCTGTCCAAACACGCAAGATACTCAATCAATGATAACACGAAACCGCAAACAAACTGAGAACATTTGGTATTTTTGCCTAAAAATGATCATTAATTGATGACTGACAAAAAGTGAATTGGCAGCTATTTTGGCAATCATCTAATCCTTTAATCAACTAATATAAAAAATATGGTTTCATCTAACTGACTGACTATTCCTCCACACTAGGCATTAGTTGTCATGATCCCTGATTTTTGTGTTCAGTTTCCTGTTTTATTTTGTAGTTTTGGGGTCAGTTTCCTGTCTTTGTCTTGTTTCCCTCCCCTTTTGATTAGTCACCTGTCTTGTCACCCACCTGTTTCTGTTCCCATCGTTTGTCTTGTCTATTTAGTCTGGTGGTTTCCTTTATTCTGTCTCTGTTCATTCCATCTGATTTTTGCATCTGGTTTCCGTGTTTAAGTTCCTGCACCTGATGTCCCGTGTTCCCTGTATCCTTGTCCTGCATTCCTTTTGAGTTTCTTTTTTGAGTTCCACGAGAGTTAACAATAAAGTATTTTTGACTTTCTCCTCGGCCAACGTCTGCTTTCTGGGTCCCCGTTCCTCCGAGCCTGACATTAGTAGGGTGCGATACTACATAATTTGGTATCGATCCGATACAAGTTAATACAGGGCCAGTGTTGCCGGTATCGATACCGTAACATGTAAATTGTTGTAAGTAAACTTCTTCTACTGACAAACAAGTGGTTTTGCTTGTGGTGTATATCTGTAGAACTTGTAATAGTGAGTAGGAATGAAGTTGGTTAAAATATGTCTCACACATCATCTGGTGATAATTTATGCTTTATGAACTGTTAAAACAGACCGGCCAGCTTTGTCTGGCAGCACTATAATAAGAAACAAGATAGGAACACATTAGAATTTATAGGAAATTCTAAAATCCTACGGATGAAAAATAGTCATCTACAAATTTTTTTTGCCAGAGCTTTACTGTGTTACTGACAAATATTTTTGAGATTCATGAGATGAATCTTGTTTGTTGTTCAAGTTTTTGAATGATAACATTTTACTAACTAAAGCAAGTGCTGAGATCTCAGAATGCAGCGAGTTTGCTAAAAATAGGTCTAATGGCAAGAATCACAAGCAGTCAGATGATCAGACAGCGTGCAAACAAGCCAGCTGTAACTCACAGCTATTTGGACACGAAACAAAAAGTATCAGGGCATGTACGGAAGTCGGGTTGTAAGCTGTGATGGCAAGCCAACAGCTTGTGTTATAATTTTACACATTACCTTTTTTTTCTCCCAAATGTGACTAAAATTGGGATTTCATTAACATGCAGTCATCTGACTGCTTACAATATTTTTAGTTATGCTCCTAGGCTCAGAGATCTCAGCCAGCACTTTGGTGAGTAGTGTCTTTATAACCAATAAAACTAATGGCCTGAGTTAAGAAAATAAAATCCAAATTATAACAAAAAACAAACAAACAAAAAAAGTTTTACAGTATCATTATCTTTACTTAACTGTTATGTAGTTTTCAAATATGATAATGATCACAAATGCCTGACGACGCTGCATATATCACATATCATCTAAGGCAGGGGTTTTCAAACGTATTACTCAAAGGTTTGTTTTTTTTATTCAACACACAGACACTGTTTACAGGTAGGCTACTCGTTGTTTTATTTCTGACGCAGACATATTCTCACAGCTACATTTACACCAGCTGTACAAATCGTGTACTAGAGAAAACCAGACACATTCTCTACATGATTTAAGAGCTGATAGCGGTGTGACGTTACAGCGTGAACTCAGCAGCAACAACACAGCACT
>JAVQJD010040902.1:0-96114 GCA_036023655.1 Nannoperca australis
CTTTAAAGTTAAGACTAGTTTAAAGTCATCTTCATTGAAAAGTACAGTGCTTTTCCTTCAAAAATAAGGACATTTCAATGTGACCCCAAACTTTTGAACGGTAGTGTATATATAATAAACCCGTAAAAAAACACAACTGTATTTTGACACTTCAGTTTTTGTACACATTTAACAAACAATACATAACATTTATGCTAAGCTAATGGACTGCTGGCTGTAGCCTTAAATTTAATGTACATACGAGAGTGGTATCAGTCTAACTCTCAGCAACAAAGCAAATAAGCATATTTCCCCAAATATCAAACAATTACTTTTATTAGATGAAATTTCAGCATCATGCAACCTTAAATTAATAGTTTTACATTTCGTGAAATAAGGTATTTCACTTTCTTGATTGATACTCTTATATTTGTACACTAATATGAAGCTACAACCAGTTAGCTTAGCATAAAGCTTGGAAACAGAGGAAACAACGAGCCTGGCTCTGTCGAAGTAAAAAAATTGAATTTGCCTTCACTTCCTCTAGCTGTCTTTTTGCTAAGCTTGCCGGTTGCTGGGTGTAGCTTTAGTGTACAGATACAAGAGAACTATTAATCTTTTATTCCTAATCTGCAAGAAAGTGAACAAATGTGTGTGTGTAAGTATTCTTCCAGTCTGTCAAAAAGCCTGTGTGATAAATAGTTGAACACATACATTTGAAACGTGAAATTGTGCATTTAGCAGTCGCTAACACTCTTAGCTGACTACCTAGTATGTTGCCATATCTTTAACATTTTCATGAGGAGTATTGTTTTTATATAGACCCCTCGAGGGCTGTATTGAACCACCTACCAGCTGTGGTTTTCTGACACTAAACGTTGAATTTTAGCAGCAACAGACTCACATTTGAATAACTTGTAAATACAATATGTTCTTTCTCTATGATGCCATTTATGGCCGAATGAGATACTGAGCTGTGACTGAACTGGTACATAAGACCCAATGTTGTCAATTCAGCTGGTAACACACAAGAATGCCGGACAATTTGTGGTCCTCCTGTGGTTATCATCTAAAATGTGTTGGTATTTGAGACAAGGGGGCCTGAAGCTGGATCTTCCTGCCGTCTGATAGTTTAGCTCCTCACGAAGTGGGCACCAAGAGAAACCCTTCATTTTGAACAGGCAGCAGCACAATCAGTACTGATATTGCACCACCTATAGTGTGACTTGATGTGGAACAATAGGAGAGTATATCCACTGTGTTTACCTTGTTTGCTTGTTTGCAAAATGATAATACTTTTACACAATAGAGCCCTTTTTTTAAGATATTGAATGACGACCTTCATGTGTTTACTCTTCATCCCCACTCCTTAAAAATGGACATATACGTAGCACTTTTTTCCTAATCATGCCATAAATCATTAGTGCTGACAGTGTCATTTACAAACCTAATAATCAATACATTTCATTTTCTATCTCAGCCACTGCCAAGAAACAGACAGAGTTTAGATGTCTCACCTGTGCTACAGTGCCTTTACCACATGCAGTGCCTTTTGTTAAACAAAACCCCACAAAGCACGGGTAAAGATAATGTATACCTAAGAAAGTGTAGATATTGCGCAGATGCCTGTATGTCTTTGTAAAAGCTGGGCCGAGCAGAGAGAAACATGTAGTAAATTAATTTGACCACAATAATGTATCTTGTATTAAAGTGAAAACTGTTTTTCAGGAACGCTGTGTTTTTGGATGGTAGAGTGATACCACAAATTAAAAGAGAATTTAAATCCCTGGGATGATGATGTATATTTTTGTGATATGTGCTCTACTGACGAGGGAAGATTTTGATGTATTTTTTACCTTCATGGAGTCACAACTGAGAGAAGTCATACTGTAATATTAGATCTTCTACTTAAGTAAAAAGTGCCAAAACAACAATGTAACGAATACTATATTACAAGTAAGTCTTGCATTCCAAATCCTATTTAAATAAAAGTATTTGCTAAATGTACCTAAATGTACTTGTAAAAGAAAATGCCCCCTGTGACAGATATATTATTATATGTGACTGATGCATCAATATGTAAGCAGCATTTTACTGTTGTATCAGTTCACGGTGGAGCTCGTTTTGACTCCTTTATATACAGTTAGTTTAGTCCAGTAGTTCCCAAACTAGGGGTCCATCCCCTCTAATGTGTCACAAGATAAATCCAAGAGGTCATGAGATGATAAATGAGAGAGGACAAACGAACAAATCAAAGTTCTGCTCCACTAATTTGTATTCATTTTTAATATTTTTCTGTAATCATAGTTTTGTTTTGGGGAATATTTGCATATTATTTCCTCTTTGAGCCTCAAACTGTTGTTAAATAAAACCATGTGAGACATTTAGAGAAGAGAAGACTCTTTGGAGGAACTGCTAACAATTCATAGACACCAGAAACGTGTCATGGTGATACAACTAAACCACAGTCCTGTGTAAAATTATGTTTTAATGTCCAGCAAAAGCTAATATGAGGCTTCGTCAACAACAAGGAAACACTGTCGAGGGTCTAAGGATTGAGGGGGTACAGAAAGCCCCTTGAGGCAAATTTGTTATTTGTGATATTAGACTATAAAGCTAAAGTAGACTTGACTGTTGAGGAAACACAAAGAGGACATTTGGTACTACAACGATTAATGTTTTTTAATGTAAAATAGTAATCTGAAAAGTAACCAGTAACCGCAGCTGTCAGAAAAATGTAGTGGGGTAAAAAGTGCAATATTTCCTTCTGACGTGGTGGAGTATAAAGTAGCAGAAAACTTCAGGAAATGGCAGCCTGGCAGTAAAATCTGTGCATTCTGTACAAAACTAGCATTATTTAGTTAAGTAATCAAGATAATAATGCTAAAGATGTCAATGGTATTATGTTAGTGTTGTTCTTGTTATTTAATGTTGCATATCTTTACCTTCATTTGTTAATGTTAACATTTCATTATTTGACAGCATATCTGTTGATTTATTGTGTTTAAAACCAGGCTGAGCTCAGCCAGAAGAGGCTTAGAGCGCCCTCTGCAGTCCACAGGTTTAATTGACGGACAGGAAACAAAAAGAGGTAAAAGAGTTGGTGTTTTTTCTCTTTATTCCCCCTCCTTTACTGCAAAAACAAGGACATACAGATTATGAATTACATTAAGTATTAAGTAGAAAACAGTAACACTATACTAAATTGTGTGGAAGAAAAAAGCAGCTTTTTATCTTTGCAGACAATGTTCTCATATTTTCCTAAGCACGACCTCGCAAGCTAAATAAGGAGGTAAAATAAGGTTGTAATAGAAAAGTAGAAAAAGGTATACATACATAAATAAGAAGATTAAAAACAGACGGAAACAATAAACAAGAATTTGATTTCATTGCCAGACAGACAGACAGATAAATAGATAAGATTTTCTTTCCTTTCCCATTTTCCGATTATTCCTCGTGTCCTCCAGCAGGGGACCGAGCAGAGAAAATGTGGGACGAAAGAAAAAAAAAAAAGCCTCCAGGGATCTGAGTCAGCAGCAGCAGCGGGTCCAGTCTGCTTCCGTGGATCGACTTCAGCTCCGATCACCGAAAGCTCAACACGTTAATGCTTAACAATGAGCCTGGATGGGGTTTTATGACAACAAGACGAAAAAACTCAACCAAACAAGCAGCCACAGAGAAGAGAAGAGGAAACTTGAGCCGACCATCCCGCCTCGTTGAGGTAACATCTTTACAGCTGAACCACGCTGTTTTTCATAAGAATTAAAAAAAAAAGCTTTACTTAGTCATGTGTGTGTATCGCAGTGGTTTGTCAAGCTACAGAGAGGACACACTTTACCTGGTGACTGGATGTAAAATCGAGTTTTAAAGTTGCCTGGTTTCAAGTTCATGGTGGACCAAACCAAATCTAGTAAAAGAGTTCTTCTTCTTCTTCACGAGGAGCTTTGATGAACAATAGGATTAAATCACATCTGCTCAGTAAAGTGGATCAACACTGATTACATTAGTCTGGTCTGGCTCTGTATGTGGTCATGCAGCTACACAACAGGCTGTGACTGACAGGATATAGGTGTGTGTTTATTTTGAGGGGGTACTGTCTATGTTCTGGTTGCCTGATCATTGCAAGTTGAATATCTTTGGTTTTTGGACTGGTGGTTGGATAATCGATAATAAAAAGAATTGTTAGTTGGAGCCCAAGTCTTGTTCGTGTGTGTGTGTGTGTGTATAATTTCTGTCTCTGTGTGTTTCATTTGTTGTAAGTTTTGCACCAGGCCTGATGTCATGATTCCCTGCAGTCTACATATGAGGAAGAAACCTCTTTAACTGGTTAAACTGTCAGATTGTTGATTCTGCTCCCTCTTCTCTCACCACGACTCTCAGCTGAACGTTTACTCCGAAGCTCCATGTCTGTCCGAGCTTCAGCCATGAGCGTTCTTCCTCCTGTTCGAAAGGACCGCATCATCGCTCATCTCCCCCAGGTAAAACTATCACAGCCACCATCCACCATCACTCCACAACAGCCTCGCTAATACTCCCTCCTCTCTCGTAGCATTTCAGGAAAGAGGCATCTCTGCACACTAAGGAGGATTTCAGCAATAAAGTGAAGACTGCCTGCCAGGAGCAGCGCACCGGCACTGTGGGGTGAGACCAGGAACCAGAAGCCACATGACACTGGATGTGGTGTTTTTTAGTGGCACTTATTTACTTTTTAGTTTTTCTTCTTCTCAGCAGATTTAAAATCTCTAAGGTCATCGTTGTAGGTGACCTGGCTGTGGGGAAAACCTGCCTGATTAATAGGTAAGCTCAAACACACCGTTGCTTAATGTGTGAAAGCAGGGTGAGGTGCAGATCTGGGAAATAAATAACTTAAACATAAAGAACTCAGAGTGCATATTTCTCCTTCACTGAAGCCCAATGTGCTATTTTATTATTTAAACGTGTAGAAATGTTGAATCTGCATGTAGATTTGCATTAAAATACACACAGTAATACACAGTGGTTGAAAGTATCTAAATCCATTTATTCAATACTGAGGTACTTTTAAATTGTCTGTGTCCATCCCAGCACAGCGGTGGTGAATAGAAAAGTGTTTTCTGTTGCTCAAAGTGTTCAAAGCTGTGTTTTAAAATGTAAACAGAAACAGTGTCCCTGTTACTCCAAAGAACACGTGGTCCAGTTTTCACTGTAACTGTACTTTGTACCAAAGAAATAGTCCCTAAAATACTGTATTTCTTTGTGTAATATGGATGAACCAAACCTTAAAAAAACTAACAAAAGATTGAATGTTTAATATAAATCTTTGAAGTTCTGTCTTGATAACCAACAAACCGTTATTGAGGTAATTACTTTTCCATGAAAATACTGAAAACATGTTCTGTCTTTTCAGATTTTGCAAAGATGCTTTTGATAAGAACTACAAGGCAACAATCGGCGTTGACTTTGAGATGGAGCGCTTTGAGGTGCTCGGCGTTCCTTTCAGCCTACAGCTGTAAGTCTTCATTAGAAAAACAAGGTTCATAAACTAAACTGAGTCCGTCTGATGTGACATTGCTCACCAGCCTGTCTTCATGTTACAGCTGGGACACTGCAGGCCAAGAGAGGTTCAAGTGCATCGCTTCTACGTACTACAGAGGAGCCCAAAGTGAGGGATTTGTGTGTTTAATGGTAGCAAATTAATAAGAAGCACTAAAGACTCTCCTCTTTCCATTGACACATTGTTGAACAAAGAACAAAATGTCAGTGGAGACAAAGAAGCGGTGACTCTTAAAACTGGTTAAAGGATTTTAATTGATGTAATATCTTTTTTTCTTCCAGTCGTGATTATTGTGTTTGATGTAAATGACGTTGCGTCTTTGGGACATGTGAGGTAAGTTTATTGATTACGTGCAGACTGTTTGCACTCTTACAGTTTTTGTCCCAGCTGTAGGATTTATAGTTGCCTTTCTCCGTCTGCAGGCAGTGGCTCGAGGATGCCCTGAAAGAGAACGACCCCACCGCCGTCCAGCTGTTCCTCGTAGGCACAAAGAAAGACCTGAGCGTACGTTTTTTCTACTGTTTAAAGTGGACATGCCTGTGGACATTTCTGTGTCTTGTACTGGAGTCAAATGCCAATTGTTTGGATTGGTGCCCAGCAGCACAAAGCGGTTGTGTGCTGGCTCAAACCTCAGGAATGCAGTTTCTTCATTCTTCACTAGACTCCCAATGCATTTCTGAGAGAGGTTGAAGTGATGGACATAGTTTTCCTCATTTTTCGTGAATTATTTGAAATATTTCTCTTGTTTTACTTCATTTGTTGTTAACAGTTAATGAGCCTAATGGGACTGTTCTTGTTGTAAGTTATTTGCTTTTGTAATCACCAAAACAACCATTTCATAATTTCCCTGAGCCCCAAGGGACATGAGTCTCGCTTTGTCCAAAATCCAAAGATATTCAATGTACTATGATATAAAACAGAGAAGCGCAGCAGATCCACACATTGGAGAAGCTGGAACCAGGACATGTTTCTTGCTTAAAAACAACTTGCATCGGTTTATCAAATTGATTGACAGTGTGCCTGTCTATCCCCTGGATCTTCTCTTGTCCCCGTGTAGCAGCACTGTGGGATTTTTACACTTCAAAGTCTGTGTACGGGTCTTGGGGAGTTCTTCTTTTCAAGAAGTCTTTTGTGGCTCTATTCTTTTACTTCACTTTTGTTTAGTGATGGTATGACCACTTTGAGATTTAATACTTTATCTTTATTTAATATTTATTTATTCTGTTCTATGTTTTTAAATAATCCCTTAAGAATCAACAAATCCCACTATAGGAAGAAGTAATTTACTATTTTATTATTTTTAGGGGGCAGTGGAATATTATGTACTAGTACTCCTTTTACCTCTAAAACTATTTTAATCACTGATTAATTGTTTTTCATGCAAAATAATCCCCCTTTCCGGCTTCTTAACGGTAAGGATTTTCAGTTTTTCTTTGATTTATGTGACAGAAAACATCTTTGGGTTTTGGACTTCTGATTGACCTAAACAAACACAATTTGAAGGCCTCACGTTGGGCTGCACAACACTGCAATGGGCATTTATACTTATTTTATAAAGCAAAAGATTTAGCAGATATGCAGAAAAATAACTGTCAGATAAACTGGTTATGAAAGTAATAGTAAGCTGCAGGCCGAGTATAAATATCCCTTTTGTGTTTAACTTGTTGAGAGTATATCTAACTTGGTGGCCTCTGGTTTCTCTCACAGTCTCCTGCTCAGTATTCTCAGATCGAACAAGACGCCCTCAAACTAGCACAAGAGATCAGAGCAGAGTACTGGGCCGTGTCGTCGCTGACAGGTGAGTGATTGGATTTAAATTCAGGAAAATTACCATCATTTTAGGGGCTGTTTGAAAACTATTGGGGGAGGTGTGGTCAGAAAAGGGGGAGGCTAAATATGTCTTTGTTTCCTTTGCTGAAGTGAGGTCGTCAAATGTCCTTTTTGGGGGGAAGCAGCTGGGGGTCCGTTTATTTTTCCCAAAGACAGTGCTACGTGGCTCACAGTTGGAGCACTTCAACGGCTTCAGTCAATCAGTCAGTCCTCAATATTGACAAATAGCTGGTTCTTTGATAAAAAGCAAAAGATACAAGCTTGTGTACATAGAACTATGACGATAGGTGCATTTTGGCAAGAAACCTCCAATCACCGATCTTAAAATGATGTCACATGCACCCTTAATGGTGATTAAAGATTACACTGTTGAGAAAACAGATTTTGTAGTCTGCAGTAAAATTTGGAGGTCAAAGCAAATATGGTGCCGTGTTTTGTTGCGAGAAGGAAATGTCTGATCACCTCTGACTGGATTCTTCTGCATGGCATCGGTGCCCGAGGCTCATAGAGCCGTTTTGCCACGACAAGCTGACAAATCAATCATCATTTCTCAGAAATAATTGAAAGTAATGGTCCTAACATAAAGCTATATGATCATTTTAATTATCCAGGAGAGTTCAGTGTTTCTATGCAAACGCCAATATTAATAAACCTGGAGGGAGGGGCCATGCTGTCAAACATAAGGTTCAGCCCCCTGCCTTCAATAATGTCCACACAGTCCCTTACTGAGCTACATCTCTTCCATGCTGTAGGGGAAAACGTGAAAGAGTTTTTCTTCCGAGTTGCATCGTTGGCATTTGAGACCAATGTTCTCGCAGAGCTGGAGAAAAGTGGATCCAGGCAAATCGGCGACGTTGTCAGTGAGTATCCAAACAATCTCTCTGTAATCACGAAAAAACCCATCACATTTGTTAAATAGTTTCACACCCAGGCGTTCATTTGTTTCAGGAATTAACAGCACTTCACACAACCTGTACGCTGCATCAAAGAAGAAGCAGCCGAACTGCTGTCAGTAACGGTGCAAGCTGGAGTTTAAAGTCAAGTTTCCTCAGTGGAAAAAGATGGCGGCTGCTCTCCAGGGAGGGGTTTCTGCGGTCGGAGCAGCAGGAGGGACGCTGGAGTTTTACTTCCTGACTCTTGAGTTCAGTTTTTTCTGGCCTAGAAAAACTTTTCCTCTGTGGGATGTGGATTTTTGTGGTGTTGCTCAGTTGAACTTGTCTGGAGTTAGAGTGACGCAGCAATTACACAAATATGTGGTGCTGCAGAGACGCCAAAGAATGACTGGATGTTTTTAACATGCTGTATGTGTGGATGCTTACCTTACTTAGGGCTTGAGTTAAATATTCTCTCTTGCTGCTGTAGTTTATTTTTCTTCCCAATAATACTTTAGCTTAAAGGCTCTCGTTTTAAATTCTTTTCGTAACATTGTAGAGACATTCAGAAGTTCCCACACTTTCTGTAAGAACTAAGATTATGCAGTAAATCACAAAGATTCAAGAAATGTCTGAAAAAACAAAGAATTGTGTGAACGCAGGAATGTTTTTTTTTTTTTCCTGCTTTCCTACAATTTTAATATTCTCGCAACCCCTCAAATTTATTTTGTGACCCCTTGTGGGCTCCCAACCTGCAGGTTGGGAACCATTGTTATAGATGCAGACTTGGACTTTTTAAAATGTATTTACAGCATACAAAGCGTATAGGTACTTTTTGTTTATAATCAAATCAATGACTGAATGTGGATTATCATTTTAATATCAAAAGCTGAACTATTGTGTACGAATATTTTATCATTTATTTTCTTTAAATGTCTCATGGTATGTTTTACATGTAATAAACATTGAGTGTTTTTATATATTTTATATTTATTTTAAGAACAGTTTAGTTGAAATCACAGTACAGCTTGTGTTATTTAAAAAGAAACGTTATATTAAACCGGGACTGTGTTTATTTAAGAAATCCAACATGTCTGTGCAGCTAAATCTTTCTTTACCATCTCAGTCTCCAAAATATCACTATTCCCCTTTGTCTTCTCTACTGAAGTAAAAAATTATGTATTGTTGAAGCTTTCGAAGGAATTGAGATGCTTCCGGTCAAATTGGCTCTGAAGCTCTTCGGGGACGCAGTGGGAGAATTTGTAATTTTCTTTAATCCACTTTCCTCCTTCAGTGTTCTCGATGGCCACAGCTGCCACACCTGCAGGAAACTGATACTTAAATTAAAATGTTGAGGGTCATTGATTTATGGCGTCACAACATCTTGACTGACCGATAACAGTGGCTCCCAGCTGCTCCACCAGCTGGATCGCAGCCTTCATGGTGCCTCCAGTCTCAATCCATTGGTCCACTAGCAGCACCTTCACACCTGCAGGAAGGAGACTGTTCTACCACTTATATCCACTGGATCTGGTCTTTAAAGCCATTTTTACTGACATGTTCACATGGTAAACGTATTGAAAGAAAATGGTACACGCAAAACATAATTAGACAAAAATAATAAAAATTTTAAAAAGGAAACAGTTTGTTATACTGCATCTAATCCAATAAGAAGCAAACTCATAGTATAACATGTATAGTATAGCATGTAGCAATGTAAATGTGCACAAAAAAGTAAATATTAAAATGAATATTGGGATATAAAGTATCTTTGCCTAAGGACAGGACTGAGATAGTTTTTGGTGTATTGAAGATGACTCCAAACTGGCAGATATGAAGTAAAAGATACTCATAATCTCATTCTGGAGCTTTAATTCACACAGTAACACTAGAGGGCGCTGCGCCACAGGGAATACATGACCATAAAGTTGAGGAAAACCTGTGGTTTTAACAGGTATTGTTTTAGGGTAAGGTTCATTTTAGAGCTGCAACAATTAGATTAGTCAACCGACAGAACTACTTTAATAATCTATTAAACATTTTAGTCAATGTTCAAGCAAAAAAGACATTTTTACATGGTGGTTTGTCAGATGTGATGATTATATACTTTTCTTTGTCATATATGATAGTAAACATAAAACCTTGTATTCTGGACTGTTGGTTGAATAAAACAAACATAAAAAAATGACAAAACAACAGACAGATTTATTGTTATTTAAAAACCCTAATTGATTTATTGGATTTTTTATATAAGAAAAAAGTATGGTTTGGCCTGGTCAAACTCATCCTCAAATCTTAAATTCATATGTTTGAATTCTGCATATTATCTTAATGTTACTCATAATTACAGCTGAGCATTGACACTTTTTATAAGCTCACCACACCTAAAAGCAGCTCTCTCACAACAGAGTAATAACTGAACCCGTGTTTTGCGTTTTACATGGAAATTATCCAATTAAAAGAGTATTCACACAAAAAAACACAACATAAATATAAACTTATTGATAACTCACAAAATCCACAACATTCACACACAACTGTGGTCATTTTATATGTATGTATTTTAAGCTGTAGCTCTCACAACCCTGAGGTGTCCAAACATTGCCAGCTGGGTAAACATTCATCCTCTCGGGAGGAATAACTGACGTGGTTAAAGGGTAAGAAGCAAAAGATTGACCTGGTTTTAGCACATCCACTCTTACTTCCATATTCTTTTCTCTGCCTGAGTAGTCGGTGTAGTTTTGGTTTTGGGTTGTGACACACAGGTGTCCGGCTTTGCGGACAGCCAGAAAACCTTTTCCGAGGGTGGTGGCAACAGACGCCCCTGAAAAACACACGTATCAAAAGCATTTATCCGCACTGAGAACTATATCTCAGGGATGATAACCTTCTGCGGCTATAAGCCTCAGTTTGAACTAGATGAAGAATGCTTTTACACATTGTCATGCCAATGTATCATGAGGCGGGGCTCAGACATACCAACATATCTAAATTTAGTATCCTTGCTAGAGGGGTTAGGTTTCCAAGCAGAGTATACCGACTATTAAAATTTGTTTGCGATTGCTCTCAACCCCTCCATTTATTTCCCTTGATAAAATGGATTGGTCTGTTTTCTTACCAAGAATGAATCCCATTGCATCTATCCCAGCAACCAGGTCAATGGTGTCGTTGTGGAATGGGCTGAGAAGGTCTTTGACACAGTCTGCAAGAGCCTGAATCAAGTGCATAGACTGTAAATGCACAAATGCAAAAGTGTGGTATACAAAATACTCACGTAGCTTGTACCTTTCTGCAGTTTTAAATGAGTTTTATGCTGTAAGTGAGAGGAAAGACAGTAGAGACAGTATGAACAGCACAACAGAGCCCCCCCCCCCTTCATCATACCTGGGAGTTGCAGTAGAGTCTGGACGGGTCCAGCCAGGCAAATGTTGGTCCTTTTGTGTTGGGTGCCATCAGAGAAAGGTACCATCCTTTATGCCTGTCTGCAGGAACAGCCAACGCGTCCATTTGAAAAACAATACTTGTCTGTGCTGTTAGAGAGAGAAACTGGGGTGAATGAACTGGACTGTGAATAAGCACGAGAGTCGCCCATATCAGGTTCCAGTGGGGTGACGGTGGGCGGGAGCGGGCTGTTAATAACACTGAGCTTAGATACTTATTCTCCTTGCAGTCGGTGCAGGATTTTAAATTGAAAATCAAGTCGCCTGATGATTTGTTGACCACATCTCATCAACAGTGCTCTGACGAAGTGTTAGAACGCTAAGATAATGAATTGGCATCACAGTAGATGTGTGGCAGTTTTGCCAATAAAGAACAATTTTGAACCGTTTTGCATGATTTAGCTCATTTACTGCAAATCCTGCTCACTTTACTTCACCGCTGCACACCAGTGTTTCCATCCTGTTGCAGGTTCAAGGTTTCTCATTCATCACTTCCACATGTTCAGTTACTTTCATTTGCAGTCACTTCAAATGACAATAGTTTGTTTGGTTTAGAATTTGTTTATTAGCACGTTTACAGTGTTTGCTAGATGTAGCGTGCACATTTGGTTTACATTGTTCATCACATTGCTGTTGATTTTATTAAAGTGATTTTATTTTCTTTCTCTTTGTGTTACCTGGTTGCAGAGCTCGCCTTCCTCTTGGTCAAACTAAATATGGGGCTGAGGTTGGTGCCTGATTTTATGCAGAGGCCCAACCCAAGGACTATACCAAGAGCTTTGTCAGTCTCAGGGGGGTTCAGTGGGGTTCAGGGTTTCTTTGTGTTAAGTTTAAGTTAGGGTTTATGTTGTCCTCCCCTGCATTTGTTTATTGGTTTGATCACTCAGTATATAGGTTTCCCTCAGGTCTCATCCAGGCAGGTCTATTAGTTGAGTTATGTTTAGTTGACCTCTTTTAAGGGCCGTATAACTCTTAGTTCGATGATCCTCTGTTATATGTCTTTTTTTGTTGGAAATAAACCAAACGTTTTTTGAACTTTAAACCTGTGTTACCTTGTGCTTTGGTGCATGACAAATCCCTCTGATGCTTTTTCTTTTTTGCATTACTATCCACTAATTTCACTGCAGTGTAAGAATATAAACATTTGAAACTTTCAGGAGTTACAGTAGGTAATAATCAAACTGACATTATTGTAGGTATAGTTGGTCAAAGAACAGATTGAATGAAAAGCTGAGCAATGTAAAAATAAAAGCAGACATAATATTCACTGGAAAGGACGACCAGACTCAAGTTTTAAGTTTCTGAATGTTGCTTTTTATGCTGTGGTTGAGGGAAACAAAAATGAAACGCTTAGCATTTGAAAACGAAATCGTAAAGTATTTTTATATTTATTTATTGTTATATTATTATTTTTATTTTATTTGTGGTTTGCAGAAAAAATGGCAAAAACATGCAACACCAGTGGAGTGGTCTTTTAACAGAGCACAACGTTGTATTTCAACATAGATTATCAGTCTAAATGAAGAGCAATGTTATACTATATGGAGTTTAATTTCTTGATTTTTACTATTGGCGACAACTGTGAATCAATATGATGTGATTTGCTATTAATGATGCTTAAAATACAGCCACCATTCACATGGGGTCAGTGTTGCATACTCTAAAAAGATGGTATTATTACATGTAGACACAGCTACAGCTCATATGTGGAACATATTTTCAAGTTCCTCACTTAAAACACAATTACCCTTTTAAACTACATCATCATCATCATCTTCATCACAAAGGAATCTGTTAGTTGTCACAACATCTTAGCCCTGGTGTTCTGTTTGGGGTCCTAGAGACCGTTCAACAGCTTAACACACTTAACCATTGTTTCATTAGCTACATATTTCATGACTTTCCCTAATTGTATGAGATTTCGTTATAAACATGATGTTGAGCTGATGTTTCAGAAGTCTTTTATAGAATAAGATGTATTACTTTAACTTACTTAACTTTAACTGCAAAACATTCTTTAAAATATCTGTGATTGGATGGATAACCCCCCTCCCCAAAACAGTCTACTTAGACTTCTGTCAAAAAACTCCTCTCAGGTGATAAAATTAAGATCTTCAAGAATTTGTAATTTTTTACAAATTGTGCACCCCCATGCATACTTCTGGTTGTTATTCTAAATGCTGCTCAGAGTGGTGGTCTTCAGGCGTTTGTCTTCAGGTGTCCAGAATCACCAGGGGATCTTTGTCTAAATAAACTCAGGTTGCGATCATGTTCACTGCTAGAGCAACAAAATCCGTCTTCTTGATGTATTCACAGTACCTTTCCCCCGTTCTCAGACTGGAAGGACAGTTATTAAATAAACTGATCTGTAATCTCATCCCAGTTTTGTGCAACAGAGTTCAAGCTGAGCTAAAGACTGCCAACTGCCAACAATAACTTTCCCACAGTTTCATCGGATACGTATCTTGAACCAAATGAACCAAATGTAACACTGGAATGCTCGCATGCTTTCTTTTACACTTTTGCAGGTTGTTTGCACGCTTAGAGATCTACAAGGTACTAAATCTGAGCAGATATTAACATATTAAAATGTCTGACTGACAGTGCTGTGTGAGTTCATTGTAGTGGTGGTTTAAAAGGTTTGGAAATATGTTTCTGAGAAATGCTTAAACCTGCAATAGCAAATGTTTTAGCCACTTGGGGGCAGTGAAAACTTAAACACAACACTGCTACAGAAAATCATCTTTTAAGTAGATGCAGCAAACTTGTTGGCAAACCGTTGCTCATTTACACATTAGCAACATTAGCATTCATTTAGAGTGTCTGGCCATCTGGCCAATGGAAGTCCAATATTCAATCTCCTTTGTCTCTGTTTAGGTGCTAAATGTTGCCCTTTGTCCACCAGCTAGCTGCTAACATTGTCTGTCTGCCTTATGGTGCTGGGCAGGTAATGTACAACGTTTGTTTTGCTGAAAAAGCTGCTCGCTGATGCCAAAAACAAACAAATATGAGCAGAGAGACTAAATGTAAACAGTAAAGTCGTGGACCATTACACCAAAACAATGAGCTGAGAGACACTAAAGCTCTGCAGAGCTGAGGGGAACTGCGGAGTCAGGAGGTGATTCTCTGTGGTTTCATCACTACTTGTCACATACTTTTTTTTTTTTTTTTTGCTGTTATTGCCACAAACAAAACCCCTTTCCCTTCCATTGTATTGGGCTGATAGCAAAAAGCTCAGACTAGATACATTTACATACCTTTTAACACTTTAATACATTTAGGCGAGCTTTAGTAAAGGAATACATTTTACTTCATGCATGTTCAACATACCTACTTGTAACACATTTCCTACAAATGAACTCAATCTAAATTTTACAAGAATCATTTTGCATCTGTAAACTCTGCTGGCACATCAGGATGGTGCACTGAACTCACAGAAGTGTCCTCGAGTCAGATTCTGACTCCTCAACTCCTCCAGGGGGCGCTGTTCTGCAGCTGGCCTGTCTGTTGATGAGAACTAATGAAAGGAGTCCAGTGGGAATCTATACAATACATAGCCTATTTCATCAAGTGTCACCTTTCTGTTTCACTGTGCGTGTTAGCTGACTCCAGCTCTTTCCTGGTGAACAGCAGGATTAGGAGCCTCGCTTTGCCCCAAATCCCTCCTGCAGTGACCACTTTAATTCATGAGAAACGTTTTTTTCTCCCCCCTCCCTCCCTCAAGGTTCAGTCGAATGTTGCCTCTGGTGATTTTACATCATTTCTCTCCGCCTTCCAAAAATCCAATTTCAGTGCCTTGAGTAGGCAGGATCTCCGCCTCTAGAGCTCCTTGTAAGACCAACCATGTGACAAAACACTGGGCTGATTAGAAAATCCAACCTGACAAGAGGTTTTTCTTTTCTCTGCTAATAGTCACTTGTTCACAGATGCAGAGGACTTTGCTGTGCATCCTTTTTCTTAACTGATTTTAGTGAGAATTTGTCAAAATAATTCCTAAGATGATTTATCAGACACAGCAATACATACACTTTGTGCATGAAACGTGAACATTTGATTGAATTAATATATGATTGAGTGTTTTAATATTGTGCCATGCATGCATACTGTCCCCAATGTGCATGGATTTTCAGAAGAAATACAAATTAAATAGTCAATTCTTTCTTCTTTTCCAGGCTTTTGATACCATTTCTGATGATCTGCACACATTTTATGGTAAATGAACTATCTTAAATCAGTATATTATGTAGAGTACAAAACAAATAGACTCTCTTCACATCTCACAAAACCACAAAGCTCACACAATCTGTTTTCCTCTTGAACACTGCCATAACTTTCGTAGCTAGAGGAACAAAGACCCCCTTACAACTGAAGATATTTGACTTCTAGAAAGAAAAGATGTTGCACATGATTCAGGACCTAACTTTAATTTAATATGAATACATCTTCTTAATTTCAGACCTATGATAGGGACAAAACAAAGGGAGTTATGTTTTGACCAATTCTTATAAACTACAGACACAAAAGCAATAACTTCATGAGGAAATCCAACAAACACAAAATAGTTTTTAATGATACACAACCAAAAAAGGGGGGAGGGGGTAAAAAAAAAAGCAACATCACCAAGAGGCAATATGAAGCACTAACTTTGAACTAATTCGGCTGATATATAACCCTTGATGCCACACAGTCTATTGATCCCTCCATTGTTTTAACAACAATCGGTTCGGCCTCAATCTTGTGGACCCACTTCAGTCAGTGGGGTTTGCGTGCGACAGCGCCAACCTTTCTCCACATTCCACAATGAAAGAGATTTGTCCCTACATTGTGATTTAGGTCATCACCAATTCAGTGCCTGTTTTGTGGCATTTGAAAGATGTCCAATCTCCTGGGTTGGCACAATCACCCCATGCCTGTTACCATGGAAAGCGGGGCGAGCAAGAACCTCCTCCATGCGTGTTCCCAAAGTAAATCTCCACTTTCTGTGGGCTGAGCTGAGGGGGTTGGGAGGTAACTTGCGGTCATCTCTCGCTGCAGTGAAAGATGCTGGAGCTCCATGCTCTACACACGTATATATTAACCCTCTCCTCTCCTTCTGCATTTTTATAATTTTGTGAAGCTGGTGTTGGGAAATATACTGTCAGAGTGCATCGGCGCTCTACGATTGTGCAGCCTAACATATAAAGATACTCTACCCAGGCTGGAAATCTAAAGAGGTTAATTCGGCTGACTCCTCCCAGCGTTGCCATTTATCGTATTAATAATCACACCACTTGAGCTTCGCCTTAAAAGTGTGAGGGCTGCTCGAGAGCGCCGGAAAACCACGAGGAGCTGTCTCCATTACGCGTGGTGCTGAAAGTGCGGCATCATGTGGTCGGTCTTCTTTGTTTTTCTGTCTTATCTGGACAGAAACTTCGTCAAGGGCGACTTCCTGAGCCGAGCAGAGGAGGAGAGCAAAGAAATGTTCTCGATGCTCAACGGCACCTTTTGCGCAAAAATGTCAACTGTCAGGGGAAATTTCCTGTACCAGGTGTCGGACGGAGCCGAGGCGGTGCGCTCCGTCGTCAGCCCGGCCGGGAAGCTTGTGAACTGCTCTGTCATGGTGAACCAGATGCAGGTGAAATCGTTCATGCACGAGTGCAGGTTGGGACTGAAAGACCAGAGAGCCGGGCGGCAGCTGGAGACGCGTTTTGCGCGCATGGATGAAGCCAAACTGATGTGCCGGGAGTTTAGAGAGAGCTCGCAGCGCTGCGGTAAGGCGAAGAAGCACGACAGCGACGACTCTGCGCCGCAGGATAAGGTTTTAAAAAGATCCAAGAGAGGCTTCACTTATCCTGGGACGCTGTGGTGCGGCGCTGGAAACATGGCAGATCATTATGACCAGCTGGGTAGGTTATATGACTACAATATCTTTAAGCACACGAAGTTGATTAAGTGCGTTATGTGAGTGTGAGCGTGTCAAAGATCCACCGGTGTAATGATTCTGACCTCCTTGTTGCAGGAGAGTTTGCACACACTGACAGCTGCTGCCGAACTCATGACCACTGCCCTCATGTCATCCACGCCTTCTCCTCAAATTATGGCCACACTAATTTCAAGTGGCACTCCATCTGCCATTGTGACTGTGATAACACGTAAGTACAAAGTGTATTATGTTGATGCATTCTCACATAAAGTCTCACCTCTGTAGCTATAGGACAAAAAGTGTGCTTGCTGCTGACATATAACCCCAATACATTTTCAATTGAACCATTGTTAGTTTTTAAACATTACGTTCAACCACCATTTGCCAACTCTCTCTTTGAGATGAAGAGATGAAAAGGTAACTGGATACAGACTTATTATGTATGAGTGTGACAGAATGTGAAAACATGATCTATTTTTAGAAAAACGATGCAACATTGTGCATCAGCCTTTTGAAGAATCAGCCTGCATGAGAATAAAATACAGATATCAGAACTTGGTAAGTTCAAGAAACAACTGTTTATTACTTTTGACGTTACTTGTCAAAACATTTTGCATTGACCATCAACCTCAGGAGCTTTAAAAGCATCACAAGTAAAGTATTTGAAAATGCATCTGAAATCATTAAAGACTACATAACTTCATAATAAATTCAGTGAGTTCAGTTGCAGCTGACAAATGTTACACAATGTGTCACATTAAATTACTTTTTTCTAGTATTGATGTAGTCATGGTTCTCCATTCAAGACCTTATTGTAAAGTTATTGGCTATTGTTTTATTAAACTTTCTGTGGCAGGAAACTTATAGAGAGTAAATAATGTAAGAAAGTATTGTGTTGAACTTAGTGTATTTAGTTCTTGCAAACTTTTGGTTACCTATAAACAAAATTCAGAAATGTAATGATGCATATAAATACCTAAATTAAACTGACTAAATAAGCTTGTTGGTTAAATCCAGCAGCTGCACAGCACAGGGAAAGCAGGATCTGCAGGAGTTGATTTGTCCTTTTTGCATTTGAATGATTCCTGAAAGAGATGACTTGAAATAAGGCTGACTTTTCGTTCTCTCTGCAGCTTGAAAGATTGTCTGAGGAAAGTCAACGACACATCTTCCAGGGTAGTTGGTCAGGCGTTCTTCAATGTCATCGGTGTGCCTTGCTTTGACTTCGCCTATGAGGAGCAGTGTGCAGAGCGGCACTGGTACGGCATGTAAGTATCAGTGGACTTGGGGGTTAAACTCTCAAGTAGATTTGCAACATACTGAGCTGTAACCACACACAACCTCTCCTTCCTTCGCTCTCTCATAGGTGTAAACGATATGAGAAGCTTCCCGTTGCTGTGCTGAGAGAGGCGGTCCCGTATGACTTTGGCGGTATTGACGTCATCGATGAGCTGACGGTGTCCCCTCCCAAGAATAAAGATTCCAAGAAAAGCGAGGGAGAAGAGAAACCGGAGAGCACAACACAGTCTACCATATCAGGCCCTGAGGAGCCTTCACTCAGAAACGTTGTCACCGCTGCTGAGGACTTCATCAAGGTCCTTGCTACTGTCTCCACCTCTCAAAGCTCCGCCACCGACTCTGATAAAGGCGAGACACCAGGCTCAGAGAAGAAGAGGAAGAACAAGGGCAAGAAGAAGAAAACCAGCAAAAAGCCGAAAGGAAAAGGAAAGGCCAAGAAGAGAAAGCAAAAAGCAGAGGCATGTGTTAAAATAGAAGAAGGAGCTGCAGTTGCACCCTCCGGCAGCAAAGCAGAAGAAGCCATTGCTCTAAGTAACTTCATCAGGGAGTCAAGCAAACATGACCAGTCAAGTAGAATCACAAACAGAGCCGATGGCAGTGAATATGAGCTTGGTGGAAAAGAAGAGCCCTCCAATGAAGTCATGAAAGATGAACCGGCGATGGATAAGGACACTGTTTCCATTATGTCACCTATGACAGTCCAGAAGGAATCTGCTGAGTTGGACACTGAGTCCACAGAGGAAGTCTCTCTTTCTACACCTACAAGCACGACAACTGTTATTCCACAGAAAGCACAAACCGGAAGGCTAAGAAAGGGGAGGAGTAAGAAGAGCAAGAAAGATCATCTCTCTTCTGAAGAGGTTGTAACAAACACAAAAGACAACTTAACAGCCATCTCTGTCCCCGCCATTATTACCACAACCCCAGTGGCACAGCCCGAGCTACAAAGCTTTGGGAGCGACACTGAAAAGCGACCTGTCATCAGCTCTGCCAGTACCCCCATTGTAATCACCAAAGTCAAAAGGAACAGGTCAAAGGAGAGAGGAGACAGAGAGGGGAGGAAAAAAAGGAGGAAAGTCAGCTCGGCTACTCCCATTGTGGCCCCTGCCCATGAAAATTCCTCTGCGGACAACCTGAAAGTGATCCCTCGCACCGGGGCTCCCACCGTACCGTTGGTATCCACCACGCAGCGGCAGGTTTCGCACAGGCTGGACATTTATGGAGGGAAGACGACCGTCCCAGTTACGGCTCTGAAGTCCTCCTTTCTTGTTTTAAAAAGGAATAAGTTGAAAGAGAGACGACTGAGAAACAGAAGGAGGAAGACAGCTTTTCCGCTTTCAAGGGAAAATCCACCTTTTCACAACATCTCTGAAAATGCGCTTTCTGTTCTTCCAACGCCAGAGACGAGCGATGCGCTGAACAACCCCACAACCACTGCTGTGATTAGCAGGCTTTTTACTACTATCACAGCAGCCCCATCTATCATTACAAAACATCACGGGCAGACAATCAGGCAGAAGAGAAAACCAAGAAAGAACGCCGTGCCTGCTGATCTCAGCGATGGAGTTTCTATCCCTAAAACTGAACAAACACCAATGACTTTTACAACCACGCCATCCAAAGTCACAGCTTCTCAAGAGCTCAGTCTACAGAGATCTGAAAAACCCCGCACGACCACCTCAGCAACTCCCACCATGAGTCCAATTCAGTTATCTATTGAGAGAGCCAAAGCACAATTCATCAGGAAGAAGAGAAGGAAAGCAACAATGTTTATTAGTCAAGAATGAGCCACATGATGCAAGTATAATAGGATAGGCTGAAAAAGAAAAAAAATAGGCAATTAGCTGGCTAGGCTATCTCCTGTCGATCATAAAGAGTTAAATACTACATCAAAATATTTACAGAATAATCTTTTCTGCTTCAGCATTTAAATCACTGAAATTGACAGAAATCCTATTTGATTGTAAAGTGAGAATCATGTTTTGTAATACTGTATTCTGCATGCGTATAATACCATTTCAGAATGATTATGAATGCATATATGAAATAAACATCTTTGTTTGAGAGAATTGTTTGACATTTTACACTTGTTTGTTTTCTTGGCAAGCTTTAGATGATAAGATGATGCAACTTTCATACCTGTGCACTAGATATGAAGCTACCACCAGCAGCCGTTAGCTTAAAACCATAAAGTTTCATTTTTTTACACTTTGGGTTTTGCACAAATTAAACAAAGGTCCGACGTGTGAATTATTGAGCTTTAGATATACTAGTAGGTGGCTTTTGTTAGCTTTAGACAAAGCCAAGCTAGCTGTTTCCTTCTGTTTCTAGTGTTTGAGGTAAGCTAAGCTAACAGCTGCTGGCTGTAGCTTCATATTTACTGCAGACAAGAGTGGTTAATCTTTCCCTTTAACTCTAACAACAGCAAGAAAGAGCTAGCTAGCTAGCTAATTAGACAAGTGGATAAAACTCTGAATGATCCGTAAAATCACTGTGTGCGCACATTCCTTTGTTATCTCAGCTGTAAATATTTCATCAAAAGGAGAAAAATGAAAAACTCAGAGGCTTAACGTTAACCTACCCACTTGATTTTAATCTTTTGTGAACCTTTCTTTCCATACAGCAAGCACAGAATCCATGCCAAAAAAGTCCTGCGAGTTTATGCATGCACTGTGTTCTTTTGTTCTTGGTGACGGGGGAGGTTGGTTATAGTTACCACGTCCTGGTGTGGTTTAAGGCACATTCTCAACACAGATTAGGTGCTCACTTTGCACACTACTTTAACGTCTCACTCCTCATGAGGGTTGTAATACCCAGCGCAGAGGCTGAAATCCTCCATGTCAGCTGATTCTCACATGCCTGCACAAGAGGAGTTTATCTGGATGAGTTTGAAAGGGTGAGATGTCCCAATTAGATCTCCGTAACATCTGACACATTTAAACTGCACGTTGGCATGCTGAGGAAAGATTTTCAGATATACTGTACGTAGCCTACAGCAATAAATTATCTTTTGTGAACTGTACGAACAATGGGAACGACGTGACAATGCAGACTTTCATACTACAGCTCAAATTCCCAGATCTTTTTGGAAGACTCCCAAGCATTCAAAGGAGCTTGGCATTCAGACACAATCATAAGCCGAAATGGCAGAGCGACTAACACAGTTGGATCTGTGATAAGACCATTTCTCACAGCGAGGGAAGAAAAAGTGGCTGGAATTTTCCATTTCATCTGCAAGTTTATGACCTCTGAGAGTATTTCTTGGGTTCATGTTCATGCTTATATTTATGTTTAAGTTTATAAATAAATCTACAAATGGGTTGAAACTAAAATGACCCTGCCAAGCATACCCAATATATTATGTATATATGTTATTATATATACATATATATATATACACTAAATGTTCATTTACATAAGAAATACAACAATGATGTCTTTCTGTAGCTTATGTTGGTTACTTTAGTCTGTCCAAATCAGATTTATACAAGGATAAAGAATGATTAACACACTGGCAGAGGTCAGCACACACACACACACACACACACACACACACACACACAGTTGCACAGTCGGAGAACTTTTGAACTTTTAGATTAAATTAGATTAAACCTGCAGTAAATAATGATTTTTGGCCACTTGGGGCCAGTGGAAACAAGCTGCAAACACCACATTAACATCACCTTTTAAATTGAAGTGGCAAACTTGTTAGCATACAGTTGGTAATTTACTCATCAACCAGTTATGCAGCAACATTGTTTGTATCGACCTGATACATAAAAGTCCAATATTTACTCTCTTTTGGCTGTATTATCGATCTCCATCAACTCCTGAGGGAAATATCTGACTTTTTTAGCTGCCAAATGCTCCATCATGTTGACCAGCTAGTCTCTAAATGTGTCTGTCCAAAGGAGAGCTTACTTTAATATATATATTAAAAGCATGGATTTATGTCCAGTACAGACTTTCAAGTAACTTACTGTGACTGCAACAGGGGTAAAGATAGGTTGAAAGGCTAAGGGGTGCAGTAGTGCCCCGTGGTTAACAAATGAGTATTGATGTCATTTTGGGAATAGTAGGCAGGGTAGCTGGACACCTGTGCACATTAAAAACGTAAAAAAACATGGTTAAAAAATGATTTTACAGAGCAAAAATCCTGAACCCGTGTGATAGGTGCAGCTGATGCCTCCTCCCCAGTGCATTGGCTGGTTGATCACTGGGAAGGGGTCGTGTTAGGGTTTTAAACCCAACCCGATTTGCGGAGACAGCTTTTAAACACGAGAGGTTGTGTTAGGAGGCGCACTCTGGTCAAGCAGAAGAAAACCCCACAAATGGATACACAATACATGGTATGTGGGATAATGAGAGGACATCACGGTCTGTGGCATCCAATTAGGTGAAGAATCCAATAATCCATTATATTCACCATCACAGGAGATGATTTATTGATTGAATGAAACTAACCTAAATTGGCTGGTGTAGCACTGATGGATGGGGGAGAGGAATCTTCTGAAATAAGAAGCAAGACCACATACAAACAGTCCTGGTTCTCCATTTGACTATGTAAAAAAAGGCAAGGCAGCTTTATATAGTACATTTCAAACACAAGCAATTCAAATGCTTTACTTAGGCAAAGAAAAACACTGGATAGACAAATTGTAAAATATAAAAAATTATTATTTTATTTTATTTTATTTTATAGGATTTGTTAAAGTGGACACTCAAAGAGATTCGGTTACAGTATTAGACCTAGTGTCGTCTGCATAGCTGTGAAAGGCAAGATTATTGTTGCGTATTATTATGTATGATTTGACCAAGAGGGAGCATATAGCCTACAGGTTGACTCCACATTTCGTGGTGATCCCCTCAGATTTATGATCACCAGTGGCAACAACATAGCCTCTGCCAACTGAGGACTGTGCCAGATAAGCGTAGCAACTTTTCCAGTCTGTCAAAAAGTCCATGGTCCACAGTATCAAAGGCTGCAGCAATAAAATGGATGTTTTTCTGAAGCAATTCAGTGAAATTGTCAACAAAATCTGTAGAGGACCTTGGAGGTCCGTACATTTTGGGTGTGCCTTTCAAAACAGTGCAAAGATATCCAAAGGAGGGTAAGTCACCACATAATAACTGCTTACAATGAAATGAGTCTTCAAATATAGCAGCAACACCTCCAGCTTTCCTGTCAGGTTGAGAAACATTTATAAAATTCAACTTTGGAGGGGCTGACTTAATGTAACCTGGTGCATTGATACTATTTAGCCAGGCTTCAGTTAAAAACATAAAATCAAGATTATAGGTAGTGATAATAATGACTTGTTTGTAGGGGATTGAATATTCAACAAAGCTACCTTTGCAGAATTAGAGGGGGGGCCCTGTGCAGAGTGAACATGGCGTGGTGTTTGTAACAGGTTAGCCAGATTTGAGGATTTCTGTTGCCTATCAAGACAGGAATAGGGAAAGGTGGTGGGACACTGGGTCCTGGCTTATCCTGGGAACATTCTCGTGAATGTGCCATCGTCCTTGTGGCCTGGACCCAAGAGATATCAACAAGAGTCTGATGTTTTTCGTACACCATCAGTTGTGCTAACTGGACATGGTGTGCTTTTATCAGGCCGGGGCGAAGGGGTGGTTCTTATCTTAGCCGTCAAAGAGGGGGAGGGCGGGTGGCAGGTGTTGTAACTGCTAATCTGGCCAGGGACTTAAAGCCAATGGTGGAGAAGAATGGCGAGGGGGAGTTAGGGGACATAAAATAGGAGCGGGGAGGGGGGTGCGTTTCAGAAGTGACCAGCTCTTTCATTTGGTCAGTGAACTCCAGGAGGGGAGACGAGGGCCAAAGGGTGACTAGAGAGGAACTGGATGATGGGGGGGGGGGTAGTTGAAGAAAGTGAATCTTCACATGTTGTTGTTGACATGTGGGGTGGAGACTCTTTCTCTTGGTTATGACATCCCTTGTGATCCCTCTTCAGGCGAGGGCTGAGGTGGATCCCCGTCAAGGTTTCTGGCGTGTTGTGTTATGTCTTGTCCTTGTTTTGGTTGCTCTTGTCTCTTGTCCTTGGCAGAGGGAGTGGATGGATGACGCAGGGAGTAAAATAGGTTAGAGGTGAACAACTTTACTCCTGACTTGTTTAGACAAATTCCATCTGCCCTTGTCAATAAAGAGCACTGAATGGAGTCACTGAATCTTTCAACTCCTCTTTGGACTGGTGGTAGAGGGCCACTTATAAACACCTCAGTATTCAAGGAACTGAGTGTGTTCAATAGATCGGTAAAGTCTTGTTTCGGGATCTCTGATTGCTGTTGTACAATGTCATTGGTCCCTGTGTGCACAATGATGTTTTTCACAGTTGGGTAAGCAGCCAGGATATCTGGGAACTTGTGCCTTTTACATCTTTGACAGCAAAACAAGCCACAACCAGAGTTTGAGTCCCAGTTGTTAGCTTTCCCTTTAGCCCTTTGCTTTTAAAATGACTCTCAGTCGTTACCCTGCTGTGGGAGGATGAGAGGTTATGCAGATCCATCTGATGGAGATCCAGGCTCCTGCAGCAGTGGTGCAAAACTGTTCTCAAATCTGTAGGTTGTGTCTCTAAAGTAATTCATGTATGTAAATAGAACTTGTCAAGAAACAGGGCTACAAAGTGCCTTACAGTAACAGAAAACTCAATAAAAATCACTTTAAATATTTAAATGAAAGACATTTTGAAAAGCATTTTTAAAGAATGAGAGCAAATCAGGGCAATGATTAAATAAAGGGCTCTGAACTGTTTCCTGGTAGTCATCCTTAAACCAATTAAACTTTTCTGCTGACTGTGGAAAACATCCTGGCTCTGTATCTGAATACTTCAAGTGATGGTAACACATTCTAACATTATTAGCTACTCCAAAGGTTTGCTGAGTGTTTACAAAATTATCTGGACTAACACGGCCTAATTTTTCTTTATTGATGCAGGACAATACAGTGTTTCTGTGCTGACTTTGAATAAAACTGCAGGAACTGACTGGGACCGGGAATTGATTGAACACTGACTGGATCAGGTACTGTGCATTAGTCAACATTAGACACATTTGCAATACAACACAGCAACGTGCCTTTTCTCCTTCTATTCAAGCTCAGAAACCATGTTGTATTTCGAGCAGGTGGCAAAGACTAGCTCCGTTTCTTTGACACACATTTTCTGTTTGGGTGCGAGAAGCTGTCCGGTGAGTATCGCCAAAAACACTGAGCCAAGTGCTTTGCCAACATTTGTGTATAAATGTAGGCTCTGTGTAAATGGATGTTCATTAACATCAGAAAGACGGTGGGTGGTGGTTGGCAATGCCCAGCAGACCTTGGCTTTCCTCTGGACTGGAAACTGAGCAGCTCTCCACAGGCAGAAACACAGAAAGAGATGACAGAAGGTTTCCTTTTCAGCACGACCTCCTCCATGTTCTGTCTACTACATCAGCAGCTGGGGACGTTAAAGGAACAATATGTTAGGGTTAGACAAATGACCTCTACAGTCTCGTTACAGACTCTACAGATCAAGGCATGTAATATTGTGCTTGTGACCTCTAGTGGGCAAAGCATGAAGGACTGTTGGTCAAGTTATGTTGGATCTTTTGTTTTTAAAGCTGTTGAATTTAAAGTCTTGCAAAATGCACAGAACTTGTCAATAAGTCAAAGGTTTAGCTAATCATTCTGTCGTTATGCACTCAGAGATTCTAACACTGAAGTGCATTTATGTTGAACACATCAGTAAAGTCTTTCCTCTTTAAGATATCAACATCTGCCTCCTGTCTTCGGGCATTTCAATGCAATTATTTGTTGCTTTAAGGTCCAAATTACTGAAACTAACAAGATAGATGTCCATGACTATAGCAACACTGTTGTAAATGTGGACCTAAATGTGTTACCCTGTTAGCAGCGTGTAACTAAAGGATGCTATGTTCTCATCGTCTTGTTTCCTCCTTCAGCAAAACGATCCAGTTCCACATCTTTGGTGTCGCTGTTTACAAGCTGGCATCTTCCACCGGCTCCTCACACTTCAAAGCATCAACAACCATCTTGTGCACCCACTCACAGGTCTGTGAGGGAGCTAATGGACCAGTGACAACACACCACACACTGGCGATGATGCAAATACATTTAATTTTGTTCAATCATACTGAAGGTGAGTTGTATCACAGTGAAAATCAAAATCCGTTATATATATATATTTTTTTTTTACAGACAATACAACTGAGTGACTGTGATGTGCAGCATCAGTTTAGTTTACTTTTTAAAAACTGGTTCAGGGACATCTAGTGGACAATAAAAGATACATTTCCACCCCTCTTAGTTACTCTCAGTAGTCTTCAGTAAACTGCATTGAAAATGTTAGACTAAGTAAAACTATAGTATTATCTGGAAAATCTTAAATCCTAAATTAAGTATTCAAAGTAAAAGTATGACTAAAAGAATAAAAGAATGCTTATTTTATCCAACCAATAGTCAAAATTTCAAAATTATTGAAATTATTGAAAGGAGAAGCAGCAAATCCTCACATTTGTGAAGCTGGAACCATTAAAAGTTTTATTTTGTCAACAATTTGACATTTTTTGTTGGTCCCTCCACCCTGTGATACTGCCTAGCTACAAATCAAACGTCCTTCTGTATAATATTAAAGATCAAGTGCAACTAATTTAATCTTAAAATCAAACATTTTTATTCTGTTAGTGCAAAACCATGGTACAAACTTCCAAACCCATGCTATTCCATTATCAGACAGCAGTAAATCAATCAGACGAAGAACACATGGTGCAATTCTACGACATCTGCTCCACAGGTCGCATCTGCACGTCTCCAATCTGTAGGAAAAGATATCTGACGGTTACCTCATTATGGGCGAAGTACTGGCCTTTTAACAGTAAAAGAGCAAAAACAAGTGTGATAGATCACTATAGACAGCACTAAAATATGTAGATAAGAGAAGAAGTCACATACCTGCACATGGGGAGGGGCACTTAGGACGTTTGTTACAGAATTTGAAACATCTATTGCTTCCAAAGGCTGTAGGAGAAGTGAAAAGGGAAATAAAACGCTGGTTCAGAGTCTAGTTTATATCAACATAATATTTTTACCTTCAATTTAATGTATGAAGCAGCAGCTTTATCAGCATCGTCTCTGTAGAGCCGCGGAGCAAATTCTGTCTCCACTACACCAGGAGAAATACACTGCAAAAATAATGCATCATCAGAAAAGAGCAAACATGAACTACTGTGCATTTGTCTTATTATAGCTAATAATGATGTTAAATGTGCTGGTGGAGCTGGTGAAGCGCTGCAGTAGTCTTTATGTTCACCTTGCTTTTAGGCATTTTTATTGTTTAAATTAGCACAATGCAGTGGGAGCTGAATGTGTGAGTGAAGAAGTTTTTTTTTCTTCAAATGCAGACCGAAGACTTATTGTGGCTCAGATGTGGGTGTTCGCCTCACGCAGCTCCTGTCTCAGGCCCTCCGTCAGGGCCGTCACAGCGTACTTGGTGGAGCTGTAGAAATGTATGTCGGTACTGTGAACGACACGATGTCCGCTCATGCTGCAACAGAAGAAGCCGTATGATTGTAGGAAAGGTAATCCAGGTCATTTTGATATGATCACAGTCCTTGTATGCCTAAAAAATGATCAGTTGTTCTTTGAAAGCCACATTTCACTACGTGATGCAAGAAAATGACACAAACTCTTTTAGGTCTAGGGCTGCAACAATTAGTCGATCAATCGATGGATACAACTATTTTGATAATCAATTAATCGTTGCTGTACCTGTTTATGTTGATGATGTGCCCATCATCAATATTTCTTTCTTTCATTGACTGATACGCTTCACGTGTGCATATACACAACGCAAGGACGTTCACCTGAAGACACCACGCAGAAAAGAAAACAGTCAAAAAAATTCATGGCATTAATACTTTCCAGATAATGGACGCTAGTGTGACGGTGGAAAACTGTTACCCTTGGCAACAGTGCCCCAGTGTTACCAGAATCTCTCGGATGTTTGAGTAATAATTTTCTGATCTGATTTTACTTTTATTTTTCAAATATTTTCCAGATCTTTTAGGATATTGTATTATTTTTTCTCCAAATATTTTATGAATATTATTTTATATTGTATTAATATTTATTACATTTCTAATGCTGGTATCTCAAGATAAAGCTTGTTTTCTCGTGATAATATAAATGACAAGTACCAATCTGAATGTTACTGCATAATATTTGTTTATATGTTTAATTGTATTTTATTTTACGCACACTATCATTCACCTTACATTTGCACTACCTGCACTGTTAATCACCTACATTTCAGTTACTCTGTTTAGGGAACTCTATCACAGTGACACTTCACAGCTGTGTTTTTGTGTTGGTACTCTTATATTGTTGTATCTGGCATTTTCAGCTTAAACAGTTGCTACAGGCGCTCCTGATCTCTGACAACATTATAAGTAGGCTAATAACGGGATGTTTGGTTTTCTCTTGATAACGGGTTGATTATCTTGTTATCATAAGATGACAAAGCTTGTTTTCTCGAGATAACGGCATAAAAAAATGATTGCAAGCACGGCCGTTTTTGGCTTCCATATTTATTAATATTTTTTGGCATATTTTACTGTAAATTTTCTGACATTTTATTACAAATCCTGGAGATATTTTACTATTATTTTTCTGATATTTTACCAAGGTTTTTGATATTTATATTTCCCTACACAGAAATATAATAATCTATTGTAAACTTCAGTTTCCTGTGCTTTTTAGTCACTTTAAAAACTATAAATGACTGGTGTAGTTGACAGTTCCCTGTTTTTAGTTGATATGGGACCCAGTGCTTCCCTTAAGATTGAACTGTCCAGTTTGCTGTATGTTCTAGTGTGTGTGATTTGTTTTGTCTAGAGGTTGATGTATCTGATAAACTGAAGCTTTGACTGGTCTGAAATAATGTCATGTTTAACTCTTTTTGACTTTGATCCGAGCCTTTTTGACTTGTCATAGCAGGAACAGCACCGGTGCTACTCATAACATTAAAAAAGGCTCTGTTCTATTCAAGTGTCCCCGGACGCCATGACAGCGTGCACGACACCAGGACCCTGAAACTGAAGCAGATAAATGGAATTCAGCCCTCATCAGTCGTATTATTTACACCGGTGCATTTTCCTTCAGTGAAAAAGGCCTATTAAGGTTAATGATGCCAGCTTATATGACCGGTACACAGACAATTTAGCACCACCTGCTGCTCTGTGTCAACATCCACTTATGTTACTGATGTTTAACGAGACCACAGTCAAACTAGAGGCCAAACGTATCAGAGTTTAAACACATATTTGATAATATGTAAAACATTTAGTGTCTAAAATAAGACACTAAGCTCTTACATCCAGCTTGTTCTTCCAGCCACTGGTTTCGCCATTTAGCAGCGACTCCGGATGAGCCAGGATGCACACATCCACACCTTCGTGCTGCGCTTTGATGGCAGAGAACATGGACAGAATCTCCTCCGCGTTGCTCAGGTCACACTTGAAAGGCACCAAAACACCACTGTGGCCTGCACTTTGACACTCAGCTGCCAGTTTCTGAAATGGAAGAACGGAAAAGGCAAAACAGCTTGAAAATCAACCTTGTGAAGCAGGTCTAATTTTCAGTGTTAAATATCTTTTCTCAGTTTCTCCACTAAATACCGTAAGACATACTGTAAGTCTGTAGTTTAAGGGAAAACATTGGTCAAGAAGAATTAGTATTAAGATTTTTTGTCCTTTAGCCCTTTTACTTATTGTTACACTTTTATGTTTTAACATGCTTATTAGTTCGAAAGATAAACTAATAATATATTCAAAAGGAATATTTTAAGACATTCATCACAGGTTATCTCCCAGAAAATTGTTCAGCTGAGGTGGTTTACCACTCGGGTCTTGACCTCTTGATCGAGACGAAGACAGCCTAAACACTAGCCACATGCATTCAATGTATGTCATTTTCTGTGTGGAATAGCACCATGGCCTCTTTTCCTTTTACATGTTAATGTTTTATTACATAAAAGTGTTTTAACCTTTACGGTGTACGTGGAGGTGGTCTTTGTCACCTCCACTATAAAACACTGCAGTGAAACCCTGAATTAACTTATACTGAGTGATGGGTGATGTATTATGTCACATCATTATGAGCACAGCATGGTCTGAGACGGACAGTTTAGTGTTTATGGAGGTTTATTTTTGACAGGAAAAGGCAGGGTGCCAATTTTGTTGTGCTTTGGTTTCACGTGACTTACTCGTGATCAGGAACCATTACTTACAAACATCAATGGTACTCACCCATCCGCTCTAGTTTACATACAACTGACACAGCTAACATTTCTTCGTATAAACCAGTAACATTAGACGTTTGGGACCAAGCCATTTGTGGGTTTTTCCAGCCTAAAAAAACTTATTATTTTAATTAAGTTACTGTGAAAACGACATCAAATACATTTTCATTTCATTTCAAATGCCTTCTGCAACTCGTCTCAACACTTTTACTTCACCACTTTGGAAGTTTAGCTAACGTTAGCTAAGTTACAAATAGCTTCTCTTATAGTGTCACACTGGTTTGTACTTGCTGCCTGAAGTGGACTGTTATTACTCATCGAATCACCCCCCAGAAAGAGCATACATTTAGTTTGGTTTTTAGTTTAGTTTATTTTAGAGCACACCTGTATTTTTTCGATGTCCCTTGCAAAGCCCACCACCTTCCTACCGTACCGGACCAGCTCCTTAGCTATGGTCGCCCCGATCCCGACCGAGGCTCCGGTCACCAGAGCCACTCTGCCCGTCCAGCGGTCCATCACAACCGGGACACCGGTCACCTGCTGTAAATACAAAACCCTCGCAACAACGAGGAGAACATCACCGGGGTTGGCAGCAGATCCGACCACTAGTTCCGACAGGCAGGTACCCGTGAACGCAACACGGTGGAATCGTTCTTTTCCTTTTTTTTATTTTTTATTGAACGTTACAAACATACAGCCAATCAGCGTGTGGAAAACTTCTTAATATAAATTCACCATTTCATTGTTCGTTAATACGAAGAAAAGATGTGCAAATGTATATGAAAAATATGAATATATATAGAAAGTGTATACAAGTTAGCTCAAGTTAAACAGGGGGAGTATAAATAAAAATTAAAATATAGCATTGTGCACTTACTTTTTATTTGTCATGTTTTAACATATTTATGGACAACCATGTTTTGCGCCAATTTGTTTATATTTTCACTAAGACTTGTTGTGTGTGTTGTGTTTTATATCATCTTCAAATAAATTATTTTTATAAGTTAACTGCTGCAACTGGCTCATTAAGAAATCCTTTTTGCTAGAATTATTTTTGATTTCTTTGCTACGTTTTATTTGAGCTTCTCTAACTTTAAATTTAAATAAGTGATTTTTCTTTAGAGCCCTTATAATTGTATGATCAGACAGCAGTGCGACATGTGAAATGAACTGTAATCCTCGTGATGTCAATAACCGTAGAAAACACCTGCTAGAGTGGGTCCATGTATAATGTTGGACGTTTGGGTTCATAAATCTCCAAGCATCTGAAAGCAAAAGGCGATCGCTTAGAAATGTCGTAGGTTTAAAACCCGATGATATCGTGGTTCTAGGAGGCCACTGATCCATTGTATCACCTGGAGCCTCACTGGAGTCTCCTCCGATGATAAAAACAGCTGCTTTGTATTTTCCTTATTTGGTCCATAAACATTGCAAATGACACCTTTAAGATCAATATAATCCACCGCCCTTCCTCTGAGACTCCAGTACATCGCACTTAAATCTGTTTAACAGCACTGCAACTCCAGAGGAATGAGTTGAGCCATGAGGAAACAAACATTAAGCTCTTTCTTTGTACGTGGTACAACTTAAAGTTGCGGAGTTAACGGCTCCCCAACCCCACAGGTCGCCATCTTGAATCGACCCTCCTCACGCAGCACGTACGATCGATTCAGTTCCGCCTACGTCGACACGTCACCTTGCAGCATTCAGGATTCGATTCCGTACAAAGGAGAGGAATCGAGGAGTACAATACAGTTTACTATGTATATATTAATGTTACTATGTATATTGAGCATAATTGGGATGAACATCATTACCATTGCTTATCTTATCATACAACAGCTACGTTTCATGATGGATATTTGAATGTAAATGTGTACATATATACATACGTGTGTATCCTTGTGTGCCTTTATGTGTACATTTATGCAGCTTTTTTCCCTTCCTCTATCTTGTGCAGTTGTGGCACATAAAGTGCCTCCACAATTGTCCGTCTCCCAAAAGTGAGGACAAGCTCTGAAACCACAAACTGGCATATGTTTTTGCAGAAACCCTCATGAGCTGACATACTGTATCAATTCATATATAGGCTACAATTCTGTGAGGAATCTGTAATCAACACCAATGAAGTCAAATTATTACTTAATAACAAGCCCTAGCTGCCAAAAGACTTGAAAGCGTCAGGTTGGTTTTAACCAAACTATTCCAGTTCTTACTACACATTTTCACTGTGCTGAACACATGGAAGGCATCTATTATCAGACCAGTACCCAAAAAGCCAGGGTCCAAAGACAGGAATTACTTTCGCCCTGTAGCCTTCACCCCTATACTGGCCATGTGCATGTAGAAGGTTGTCAGAAAATACCTCACCTAATTCGTAGCACATCAACTGGAGCCATTACAGTTTGCTTATAAAACCCACAGTGGACAGTGACCAAGGACGCCACACTCACTAATGTCAACATGGTTGGCTTGTAAAGTTAGGGATGAGCGGGGGCCTGAGTCAAGGATCTTTTAACTGACCGCCCACAAAGAGTCCGTGTTAAAGAAGTACTCTCTGATGAGGTTGATTCAAACAAAGGCCCCACAGGGCAGTGTTGATTTTATCTGTAAGAAAGCTAGTCAGAGACTGTTTTAGTTAGGAAACTGAAGGGGTTTGGGTTCAATCTTGACATTTTGGAATAAGGGCATGTCAGCTTGATAGAGAGAATCCTTGTTTTTAATCTCTCTGTCTTGTATGATCACTTGACTTTAGTAAATAGAAAAAAGCTGACCAGGATTCTTAGGACAGCAGGGAAGATAGTAGTAGAAGGCCATTAGATGATCTAAGCCGCATAGCTGTACACAGAAAAAGCCCTGTCAATCATCAATAAGAAAATACATGAGTTTGAGTTGCTCCCCCCTGAGGGTGATGCTGGCAAAAGAAATAAAATCTACAAGGGCCTATTTATCCCAATTACAATCAATGTGGTCAACTAACTGTAGTAAACGTAAATGTGAGAATTTATACTGAACACCACAGGTGTGAATGCGCTGATTGTTGTACAACTTAGAGATCTTTGTTCTGTTAATGTGGGGCTTCTAGCTTGTAGACATGTTTGTGTTTATATTTTCCAAGGTGAGAACAAAGACAGTGTTCCTGCCTTAGACAATAAAGTTTGTTCTATTCAACTAAAGCCGTGAGTTTTCATGCCAAACCCTGGGAATTAGAGTCCATTCATTATTTTGTGAATAGCAGTCTTCAGATATCAGTGTTTGTATCAGTGGTTACAGAAATCATGAGTCCTAAAATCAAAGCATGCAATGTGGGCGGGATTAACAGGTGGGCCTACCTGTCTTGCAACAGGCTGATCCAACTCTGTTTCTATCATCTTTCAAAGCATTCAAAGCAGGTGGACTCGGACAGATACAGTACATTTACAATGCTGCTCGCACTCGTTTTGGTTTTGTTTGCATCTCCTATAGAAACTGTTTCAGGGGCAGGTACGTTCCGTTCTCTAAGCAATAACAACAAATTCATTGATTAGAATTCTGTAAAATTTGACAAATTTGAAACATTTGATTCAGTGTACACAGGCATTAAATATTTTTCAACTAATGGCAAAAGTATTTGGGCTTGCTTGGGAATTATTCCTCAGCTGCAGGCTTGTATTTCTTCCTGCTGTTTTTTATTTTCTATTAAATGATTGAATGAATTTCAAACCCGTTCTTGTAGGTTGGTGTTACCAGTCCCAAGTTACATGCAACAACACCTGCTCAGGTAAACCTCAAGACAAGCCACAGATACTAACAGTTGAAGAAAAAGAAGAAAATATGTGTTAGTGGAGTTACTTCCCCCCCATCTTCTTGCCTTCACAGGTCCAGACGCATGGGGAAAGATTTCCAAGCACTGTGGCGGCAGAGCTCAGTCTCCAGTTAACATTGTTACAAGGAGAATGCTACCAGATGAACGTCTCACTCCTTTTCACTTCATTGGCTATCAAGACACTTTTCATGGTCGCCTCATCAACAACGGTTACAGTGGTAAGTCTTTGCAATAATTGCAGTTTTGTTTGAAAGAGAAGATTTGGCAAATCAATAATGAGTGTGTGTGCTTCTGAGTGATATAAATCACCTCAACTAAACTGGCTGTAAAATAGTCATAAGGCAATTACCTCAGAAGTAAACCACTGAGACAATAATCTTATATGGTATAAAAGGTAGCAAAAACATGATAATAGTGAAAGAAAATGTTCAACAGAGCCACGTCCTCTGGTATAGTATAAAATGACTCCAAATATCAAGTGTGCAAAAGCCACTTCCTTGAGAAGAAGAAGCTGCGAAACATTGATAATCTTTTAAATTTGACACTTTAGACAAATCCAAAAAGTCTCTTTGTAATCTTCACAAGATGATGTTTGACTGAGTTTTGAAATGATGACTTGAATGTTTTTGTAGTTGTACTGAATTTGCCCTCCAGTATAAAGATCAAAGGAGGAAACCTGGCTGTACCATACAAGGCATACCAACTTCACCTGCATTGGGGCAAAGATAAAGATGGAGTACCAGGGTCTGAACACACGATTGATGGAGAACAATTTCCAATGGAGGTAGGAAATAGAGATGGAAGTGTGTTATAATCAGCACTACATGTGATACAGCCATTTTTTGCACTGTATTTAGATAAATTCATTATTTTATTCCATCTACAGATGCATATTGTCCACATAAAAGAAGAATACAACTCTTTAACCGAGGCTGTAAGAGACCGCACAGGCCTGGCTGTTCTGGGATTTTTCTTGCAGGTGATTTGTTTGTTTATCTTGCAACAAAACAGTGGAGATCATCTTAAAAATTAAGTTTATATGAGTAAGATGAAAATAAGTAAATATTAAAAGTCCAAAGTGAAAATTCCATTATTGGGAAATCACAAGTATGTACCGAATCTGAAGATATTTGGTCAAAATGACTTTTCTTTCTTCCAACTGGAAATTTGTTGTTCTTGACAATAGCATTTTTCTTATTAAGTTGTAGTCAAGGTATTTGTGCAAAGTTTGCACAAAATCAAATATTTTCCAGTTAGATTTGATCAACTGGCATCATAATTTTGCACATCTTGCTGTACTGTGTGTGTTATGAAAATTGAGGTGTTAAAATGTCCATGTACTTGTAATTGGACTATGTATTGAAATATTATCGAATAGAGATTGCTGTGAAACATAAGTGTAACCACTTAAGGGTAAAAGACTGTAAAAGTACTAGACTTTTCCTGTGTGTTGCAAGAAAAAACAAATAAAAGGGCCCTAGAATCACGCCTTGAGGTACACACAAAAATTGTTTAACAAAAGAAACACTGTAAAAGCACCGACATTTGCAATCAGTAATAGGTAACTTTACAAAGGGCCGTTTAAATGTTGTGATAATTCAGAAAAACTGAATGAAAGTTTTGGAAAAGCCATCATAAAAACCTTTGTAGATCAAAAAAGCAATAAACCTTTAACAAGGTTAGTAAAACTCTATTTACTGTAAAAGTACAAAAGTTTCAGGACTGGAACGTAAATCCTTCAATAAACTTTATTGTTCCAATGTGCGTCAGAGGACTGTCTCTGTCATTAGCACACACAAAGCACCAGTTTACCATCCAGAGCCTTCTCTAATTTGTCATCTTTCCAGGGACTGATGAAAAGCCCTGTGCGATTAAAGCAGAAGGATCTATGTGAATCAAATGATGTCCCAGTTTTTACAAAAATGTGATTTCAGCTTGCTTAGTAACTTGAACATTTTATTTTTTTATTTCAGGAGTCAGAGATTGCAAATAAGAAATACGATCCCCTAATTGATGCTCTGAAATATATCAGACAACCTGGTAAGTCATATCTGCTGACACGGAAAAATGAGATAATTGTGCTTCATTATCTTCCAGCTACATTGTCTATAGGGTCCGAAATGAGCAGCTGTTTGTTCCAGTGTTAGGCTAAAGTGCAATTGTCTGAGATAACACAACATCATAAAACACCTTTTCTTACACCCAACAATAAATCAATTAGAACAATAAGCTGTCACCTTGAACCAATGTATTGTTTAATAATAGATTTCTTGCTTCATCATCTTAATGTTTATGAAACCAGCCAACAGCACAACACTGAAGGGTGTGTCCCTGGAAATGCTTATTCCTCCTCAGAAGAATATGACCAAGTACTTTCGCTACGATGGCTCCCTCACTACACCTAACTGTTATGAAGCTGTTGTCTGGAGCCTGTTTGAGAACACCATTCATCTCAGCAGGCAACAGGTAAATATTGTCACAGTACTAATAATCTACTCAGAGGAGGAAAGTAAATAATCCCAATTACTGAAGTACTTAAGTATAAGACTGTGTGGTACTTTATTATTTTACTCCACTCTAACAAATGTATCAGACAGCTGTTCTTTACAGTGCATATTCAAGTTTTATATTTAACATGAAATAAATCTTGTATCTCCTGGTTTTGTTATCATTATCATTATCTGAAGTTTTTATATTGAAAATCCACCAAAACTAGAGATACAAGGCTTTAATGTAGATTTCTTTTGGCCATTTAGGGGCATTACACATTATACACACAGACATTGTATGGCATAAAAACAAATGGGAGCTTAATGCATGTTGTCCAATGCTGAGACAGCATGATACAATGAGTAATGACACAAAGCTACAACCTTATTAATTTGACTTGGTGAACATGTTACCGATTTAGACATCCAGCACACACGAAGCAACGTTGTCATTGATTTGGAGTCATGTTTCTGGTCACCTGGTGAATCCAAATCCAATTTTCACACTCCTTTTAACTCTGTTTTTGGTCTCCACCAACTCCTGAGGAAATCCTGCCTCTTTAGCTGATAAATACTCCACCATGTTCACCAGCCGGTCGCTGACTTTGTTTGCGTGTCTTTTGGAAAGATGCTAAAACGCTCCGTAGAGCTGAAGGGAACTGGGGTGTAATTCTCTGCGGGGGTTATCGACGTAGTAATTTGGTTCATTGTTAATATAAAGATATTGATTAGAAAAGCTTTAAATAAATAAGTTGAGTAGCCTTCCTCTTCTACCACTGCATCCACCTTGTGTATTTATTGAATTGTTAATTTGATCACCCTGCAGAGTACTTTTTCCCTGTTGTGATTTCACCTTTACAGCTTGATGCATTCTCCCAGCTTCAGTTTCCAGATGGGAAGCAGATGGTCCAAACCTACAGACCACTGCAGCCCTTGAATGGACGGCAGGTGTATTACTCCAGCGGCCATGTTGCTGCGGTCAGCACTGCGTTATTCATCATGTCAGTACCCAGTGCGCTCTCCCTGCACACTACATGATGAAAGCTCTGTTGAATTTACTCAAGCTTTATGATTAAATACCGCTGTCTTTGACCATTGATGATTGTCAAATACATGAAATATAATGTACTGTATATTTAAAAGTGAATTATGTCTGAATCTATTAGGTGCAATTTTCTGTGTAGGTACAAAGATACTTGTGCATGTGTCATAAGCATTTTATCTTTGTTCTATATCAAATATAAATTGTATATTTAAGTTTAAAGTTGAATTGCTTACTCAACATTGTGTTGAAGTTTGTTGCCTTGAATTTTGAAACTTTTTCAGCTTTTCTTTTTTACTGTGCAAAACACTGTTGCTTGAATTATAACTGTTTTTCTCTGTGCTTTTCTCACTTGTTTGAAGTGGGCGGGGCTTAGTTGAAAAAACGTGATGTCACATTTTTCTACGTGTCAATCAAATCTCATCAAACCAAACCACATCCGCACATTCCTGATGAAGCAGATTATCTGAGTTTATTTGAATGTTAAACACTTACTGAATTAAACTAAAGGTAGTTTTTTTTCTCCGATTTTCTCTCTTTGACTGCCGTTTATTTAGTCATAAATATTTGTGCCACTCCATTTGCACACACTGTGTCACCTCCATTAACATCCACTAAGGGGCAGCACTGATCAAGTCTTAATGGCTGTTTGGACTCAGCTTGCATTAAACTCTGGGCAGTGCAGTTGCAAACTGTAGACAGGACTACAAAAAATGCCATTTTTTTATGGGGGGAAGTTTCATCTCTCAATTGGTGACTTGCTAATGAACCCACAGCCATGATGTAATGAGAAAGTTACATGTTTGACTGGACAGAAACAGTAATGGTGGCTTTTTGTGGTATGTGTGTGCACAAACATTGCTGTCCACGATTAAAACTATGGTCAACTTATAATTATGGTTCATTTTAATACGCCCAATGACATTTTTTGATTGAATGAACAATTTCAAAGTAAAAGTACATTCTTTCTTACTATTTTACAACAGAATAATTGTATTTCCCTGTGTGCAATCAATCATCATTGCAAAAAAATAATTCAATCAGTCCTAAGCAGCAACCTGGGAGGATAATACCCACTAGTGTCATTAGATGCGGCGCTTGTTTTTGGCGCCCTGACTCTATCTATATCACCCTAAGTACTCGAGGAGATCACTTTGGATATAATCCCATGTTGCACAGGAATAGATGTCTGATGCAAGCACATCCTGTAGTGCAATAGTGCTGAGATAATCTGCAGGATGCACTGTCATTCTCGCCGGCTGCATTCCTTGTTTGCTGCATTCCACATTTGTACTGAGCCTATGAGTGTGTGCATTTGTCGTTTGGCTTTTTGCAGCAGATTAAACTTTCTGTCAATTCCTGCATTTGCAACCTGATTTTTCTTTCATCTGCTGCCTTTTGGTCTGCTTTTCTTTTTTTTTTCTCTCACAAGGACATCGTTTCACGGCTTGTGCACGCCACCCATCCCCCACTTCCTCTTATTTCACTTGGTGTGACTCTGAGGTTTGGGTTGTCGTGACAACAGAGGACACAGGCCCGTCTCTATTCTATTTGCGAAGTTTCTGTTGTTGCAAGCATATTGCACATTTGCTGCTGGGATAGGGAAGAGCCTTGCACCACCAACCCCCACCCACACCTTGTCACAAACATGCAGGCGTGAATGAGTTCTCAGAAATATGAACGAGATATGAATCTCTTCCGGTAATCGACAAAAAAGAATATGGACTGTGAAATATGACATGTTTGAAGACGGTGCTGGGCATCAGGCAATGTAAACATACACATTTAACATCTCTAAAATGAGCTCACTTAGTCTTAGTGCTAAGAATCTTTCGCTTACTTTGATCTTTTATCATTATGTTGCTATTTCAGTCAAAGCATATGCTTCGATGCTGCATCAATAAATACAAATTTAATAATTTGTCCTCCTGAGATAACTGGTAAACATCCACATTAATTATTACTTGGATCAATATCTATCTGCTTTAGTGTCTGATTTATTTTATTCTTTGATGACAGGTGTCGCCTCATAACTGTATGTCCTTAAAAGGGATGAGTTCACGCTTGGCAACAACAGTGCAGTCTGCCAGGGCTTCGTGGGCGTAGGCTTTGAATTTTAAGTGTGTGTGTGTGTGTGTGTGTGTGTGTGTGTGTGTGTGTGTGTGTGTGTGTACAGATGTGGAAAGTAATTAAGTACACTTCCTAAAATTTAAGCTAAATTCTGAGTATTTCTAGGTTGTGAAACTTTATTTTTTGCCTTTTTTTCCCACCATCCATCTGATGGCTACAGTTACTTTACTGAGTGAGATTGTGCATACAAAATGTATAAAACTCTAATATAATAGAAATATAATGTGTTGTTAGAATCACTCAACAAATGTATATGAAGTAGTTGGACTTATAACCACCCGCTCTAGGTGATAGGTCATAGATATCATAGGCTACGATATCATACAGACAAGTCTCCAAAGACAATTATTTCTCAGAAATATGAAAATGTTTTGTTTTCAAATGTTCAAAAACATCTTTACTTTACCTAAAGAGACATGTTCACATACTTAAGTACATGTTTCAAACACTATTCCCACCACTGTGTGTGTACGTGCGTGCATGAGCATGTGCACATCTGCACACACTTCTCTGCACGTATGGTTTGTGTGCGTGTGTGTGTGTGTGTGTGACTGTTAGAGCTTTTCCTGTGCTAACCACGTGGCTCAGACAGGGTTAATAAAAGATCACGTTCACTTCTGGGTTTTCTTTCTTCTTCGGAGTCCAAACGCTGGTAAGACCCTGACAGCAAGTGACTTCTGAAAGTCTGATGGTTTTTATTTGTTGTATCTTTCCAAAAATAATGCACTAAAATATACAGGTGTTACTTTACTTTACTGTTTGCTTTTTGTCTCATTAATATTCCATATTAGCAACATTTTAAGCCACATTACTGTCAAATGATGTGGGTGCAACTGATAACAAACTGTTTTCATGTTTCTCAAGTACAAAACTGTGTTAATGATAATGAATTTCACTTGTGAAAACTTGCCTTTACTCAACCCGTCGCGTCTTCAGTGTTTGTGGTGGAGCGACCAGAAGCTTCTGATGTACAGTGTTGTCACCCATAAAGTAGAAAGCACTACTAAACTTCACTACACAGTGTAGTGTTTCCTACTTTATGGATGAGTATACTGTTGGCTGCAGAGAAATGTAAAAGAAGAAACCAACGGACTCTGTGAAAGATTTTAAAACTTGTAGGCCCGTCCTGACATCCTGCTGAATTTCTCTGTCATTTTTGTTATTTAATTTTGTTTTGTGCTCATTTATTACAAATGATAGAATGGTTAATGTGAAAAGTGTTTAAATAAACGTTGTAAAATCATATATCAGTGCAAACAAGTATCTTAGATCTACAGATAAAAGAAAGCAGGTAAGCATTGTACAAAGTCAAAATAGTTTATTTTCACTTGATGTTTTGAAGTTATTGCATTGATAACAAAATTACAATATTAATAGTCTCCTGAAAAAACAAAAAATATTTTCTCCTAATTTCTGAGTATGAAAAAAATGTGAGCCATTTATAGAAAATATATAAACAGGGTATAAGGCAAATATGTACATACTATATTAATACACTGGTCTGCAAAAAGACTAAGCGTATTATTAAGGCTAAAATAATCTACCTATTGCCATCGGGTACGATTGAAATAACTTGTTTATATTGTAATACATTGATAGATATGTTTGATAAATTCAGCCACCACACATGTTGGGCTTTTTATGAAAGTGCACAAATGAAAAATTATGTAAAGCAAGTTAAAGATCATCCCCGGTTAATTTTCTTTCAATGGTTTTTAAAGTATACATGATTTGTAATTGTCTGTATTTCTTTTCACCTAAATAATCTGTAATTTCTGTTCAAAATTTTCAATAAATGAATAATGTGACCATTGTAAGACAAGAACTCTTTTCACTTGGCAGCATCCTGATCAATATTGTTTATACTGGGTAAAATGAGTTGCTTACTTGCGTAGACTCTCATTGATTTGCAGTCTAAATAAAAAAATATATTTCATACAGATAAAGTTGTCAATTTAACTATCTTTTTTTAAAGATATTTTTTGGGGTATTTTTTATTTGCTTTTTTTATTAGATAGCGACGGCTTAAGAGAGACAGGAAAGGTGGGAAAGTGAGAGAGTGGGCGCTGTCTTTAGCAATATTTTTATGAAAACTGCTGATCTCTCACTGAGACTTGGCATTTGTAGCAAACATCCTACTGTAGTGTGGCCTTTTCTTCTAATCCCAGGGCAGCGGCTGCAGAAAGTTTGATGGAACCAAACCCCGTCGTCCGCACAGATCCCCCTAAAATTGAGATGAAAGTTAATCTTGTGTGCAAAAGTCTGTGTACGAACAAAATAGCGGCAAGAGATGACACGACACTCACATAGTAAAACCCGTCTTCATCCATGTCACCTAACACATATATGATCTCTCCTGAACGAAAGCCGAGTTCAACCTTTGAGAGACACAAAGAGTACAAAACAATTACTGCTACTGTTTTGAAGCATCAGCACAAACCACTTTGCTGTATTTGAAACAATTATAGATGAGTGTGTCATCGTAGTGCTTACTTCACTGTCCATGTTGGGTGAATTTTCCCATGGATCATAGTCAAATAGGGCCACCATTCGTCGAACAATCATACTATCAGGGATGCTGACTTCATCGCTAACATCCGGTGTTGGAGACATACCTGTGGCCCAAAATACACAGACACTCCTTTGAAATCACACAGTTTTAATGCTAAAATACAGAACCAATTTGCACAAACCTCAAAGAAACAACTGCATAACATAAAGAGCACTGAATTGCATTCACATTTTAAGTGGTTAATTTTGTAGTATTCACTCAATATTTCGGAATCATTTCTTCTTATTTGTTGTAATATCCTTATTTTACTTTAATAACTTCCTGCAAACATGCACCCCAGCAGGCAGCTCAGTGCAAACAGCCTCTCAGCCCTACGTTATGTTATATAACCCCTAAGTTACTGTTCCTCCAGTGTGTTACGACACAGTGTCCTGCAGGAACAGAGGGTTGATACCTGTGTGGTCCACAGGCAGGAATCCCTGCTGCATGAGTAGATGCTTCAGGTACTCGTCGTCCACTGGGATTTCAGCCACCATGTTACTTGGCACATAACCGGAGAGACCACCGGACTCGCCGCGATAGAAACCATCGCAGTCGTGGTCTCCAAACACCTAATAAATGTAGAGAGAGAGTTATTTTTATTACTTTATTTTAAGCATTTAAAAGAAGAAAAGTGCATGTGTAAAAAGGTGTAAGACACAAGATAGATTTAGTGAATAAGGTGGCAAATCACATCACACAGCTGGAAATGGTGACAGGAAATAAAGAAAAAAAGTTCATATCTTTGTACACCCTCAGCTGGCCTGAATCTAGCACAAACAGGAAACGCCATCGTGTTCTTTCAAAGAAGCTTTACAACTGATGAAGAGAGGAACTCGAACATATCAGTAATACATGCCAGCGCACTTGAAGAGCACCATTAAAAATGCACACCATTTTACCTGCACGACTTTTACATGAAGTTGCAACAGTGTAAGACGCCACGTGTTTATTTACCTTGATTATCTGGCCTGGTACAAAAGGCAGCTCTTCTGCAGCCATGTCATAATTGGGAGACATTGCAGCGGGGTTGTATGGGTAAAGTGCCACAAAGAGTCGGACGGTGGGAACGGACACCTGGCTCGCAGTCTCAAGTTCCCATTCTCTGAGTTCCTCCGGAGTAGCAATCCTCACTTCATTTGGGTATATCAAAACATCCAACTCTAGACGTGTCTCCATTTACAGCAGCGTGAGCACCCGGCGGTCCACAGACAGATGGCCACTGTAGACAGCAGACTCCTTACCCTTATCCTGATTTGAGGTAACTAAGCTAAGCAGAAGGAACAGTAATCCTCTTTGAAGAAAGTGGAGAGATCCATTAGTTCAGCACTGCCTGTTGCACTGTCAGACTGTTCAATGCAAAGCAATGGTGGTAAAAAAGTTGCTAAATAAACCACTAATATGTTATCTGGATCAGATAATTGCATGTTGTTCTTTAAGGTTGCTTTTAACTTACATGTGGCAGCTGTGAGATATTCTAGTGTCTGTCAAATGTTACTAAAGGGTATAATAAATACATTTCTGAGAAAAGCTGTCATGGAAACAGAGGTTTTCTAAGCGTGCACTGAAAAATAATCAGCTTTATTCCCAAGATTTGTACATAACTGTAAAGAAAAGAGCCTTAAACCCTTGATTTTCTTGATTAACTATTCATTAGATATAAACTGATCCTCTTAGAAAATAGTTAAGATGGAGCCCAACTGTGACAATACATTAAAATTAGACTTTTTCTTTGCATAGGCTCTGGTCTTATAGGCCTCCTTTTGGCATCAGCTTGGTACAAGATAAGAAGGTGAAACCACACAATACATTCAACAATATAAACCTCCATTTCCCCCTATAGTTCAAGACATATAAGTACAATACTTATTTTCTTCTTCTTATAAACACCAAGCAAAGGTTATGTGTGAAGAGGAAGTATTTTGTTTTTGCCTGACTCCTCCTGCCAGTACTTGACCCAGTTTACACTTCATTAAAAGTCAATGCTTCCTCTCTTGACCTCTGGCCAGGTTAACAGGTGATAATCTCCTCCTGCAGAGGAAGGGATGGTTTAACAGTTCTCTGTGTGTGTGTGTGTGTGTGTTTGTATGTGTGTGTGTGTGTGAGAGAGAGAGAGAGAGAGAGAGAGAGAGAGAGAGAGAGAGAGAGCAAGTCATATACACCCAGCCCTCGGCCCTCACACAGTTTTGATTGAATATGTTTTTTAACTCAGGGGAAATTTATGAGAACCTCTAAACAGCATTATTATTCATGCGCCTTGTTCCCTGTTCACGTTCGTTTGTGCTCTCCTAAACAGGGCACCACGCTACCACATCTCCACATACAGGCTCATCTTCGAAAAATCCATTTAGCAACATGGACATTTTATAAATTGTGAGATGTAAATACCGTTGAACGTTTCCTTTTACTTGCGTGTGTTAATACACTTTTTTATATATTAGTTTTCATTTAAGGCATCTGATTTCCTTATGTGTTTGGACCGCCTCATTACTTTGTGTATCTTTAATATAAATATATTTATATGAAATTAAATAATAGCCTTTAATTGCTTTTAGTTTTGTGATTAACAGAGGTTTTGTCATCCTCTGCTGTATCTGTCGATGTGGGCGGCAAGTTGTGGCATATAATTGTCCTTAAAGAAATGAATAAAGTTTCATTTCCATTTTTGGCCAGAAGAGGAAGCTGTGAGCAGTTGTCTCTTCCTCTGCTTTAAATAGCTCATACTTCTAAAACCATTTACATTGTAACACATTCAAGTGACTCTAACTGTGTAGTAAAATTCTATAAAACTGCTGCCTTTGATAAGCATGCGCTTATTAAATAGCTGCACAGAGTTTTCCCTTTGCATTACTCACTAGCATTTGGCCTTGAGGATGGGAAATGTTGATGCGCTGTGATCTCAGGTTACACTTCAGTGACGTCCTGTGAACTGACCTGCAAAAATCAATTTCTTGTCAAACTCGGCAGCCAGAAGGTGATTTTTTACTTTAAATTTAATTTTAAACTCAATTCAAATCACACAAGGAAACTGCCACTGGAACTGATGACCTCTATGTTTATTTCAATAAGACTCTGCACCCAAATGCACCTCATTCATGGTTGTTGCTGAGCACTAAAATAACACGGATTTTGACGTGAATCAGACACAACATTTAAGAAAATAATATAAGGAACATCGCACATTATAATCCAATCCCTCTAATCTATCTTCTGATAATCCAACACCTGGCAAAACACAAAAAAATATCCAGAGGTTCCCCAAATATGTCCCCATCAGAGCCTCTGTGTTCCACCATGGTGGGGAGCACACACAGCAGCAGCTTCTGCCTCTTGAGGACTCCCCATAAAACTTTATTTGTCTGCCCATTTGCTCGAGACCACTTCTCATTTTGTGACCTGTCCAGCGAGCACAAGGCTTCTGATCCCACGGGTCTCAGGGTCACTGAGGCTCACGCTCATGTTACAAGCATGCGCAGTAAAGCCTGATTTACCATCAAATGGCCAGATTAACTCATCTGTGTAGTGCAGGCCCAGGGGCGTAATCTCCACTATTGATAGGGCGGACATGTCCCCCTCTCCTTGAATATCATCCTCTTAATGTCCAGTCACCATAGAACAGATGAGAGAAGATCACAGTTGTTAAAAATCTTTTGTCATTTTAGTCACCTTCAGTTATTACTGTCAAAGAAATGTCTTTAACGAGCCTCAGCCAGTGCTTTGTAATTTCTTTGCCCTGGGTTTGCCTCTCAGGCTACAGATTTATTGTACAGGCTAATGTTGTTGGAGATGTACACAACCTGCAGACAGTACTCAGGGCTGGACAAAGCAGTGTCATAAGAAAATCACAAGTTAATATACTTTTCAGATTTGCAATTTATCAAATGACCAAAACTGACTCACAGTGAAACTGTTGGCTGTGGGGACAAATTATGCACACTGGTGCAATTTATGATACAATATACTTGTACTGCACTACAGTTCAGAGATAAATGTTGTACTTTTTACTCCACCACATCAGTTACTTTTAAAATTAAGATTTCACATACAAGTCATCAATTAAAGTACCAAAGGTTATGAAATAGTTATAACCTTGACCAACTACAGTATTAAAGTACCGCTTACATATTAATATATGAATAATAGTGATCCAATAATATAATTATAAAACACGGACAGGAGCCATTTTTGTACTGTGGTTTTGCTACTTTTACTTAAAGGTACTATATACAATATTCTCTGCCACAAGATGTCGCTGTAGCACCAGCATCTCATACTAAAACAAATCGTCACACTGGTCACACTTCCTCCGAACCTCCAACTGTTACATCGCTTACCTCAAAGCCACCAAACCAAACCCCATTGTCAAAAACACAAATACATTTTACGTCTCAGATTGTAAAACACACTTTAAACTCACAGAAAGAAAATAAAACTTGCTAAAACCGTAAATGATTTGAATACTTCCTCCACCACTTGGTTCGGGTTGCATTGAAATTTCTTTCAGGGTCTGGATTCAAACTGTTTATTCGGTCTAGACTATGTCAAACAATGACTTTGTGCCACCTCTGTAAAGGACTTGCTCACCTCGATATGGGCCCTGGGCTGTCAGAACCGGCTCTGAGGCCCAGCTTTGGAAGCAATCAAAAGGTGACCATTGTCCTTTGAGCCCCTGCCCCACCAGCAGCCCCCACAGTGAGATGCTGTGTCACACCATCATCAGTCAGTTTACACACGCCTCTGGCTGCAGGGGACTCGATTTCCCACAAGGCCTTTTGCCCAGCTGCTCCCATCCATCCATCCATCCATCCATCCATCCCTCTCCTCCTGGCTTGGCTTGGCCAGTGTTACATCATTGGCACAGGCACCCACCTTTCTGAATGATGACGCAGCCGAGGGAAAGAGAGAGTGTGTGAGGAGGAGGAAGAGGAGGAGGGAGGGAGGAGGAGGACGGGTAAGGGAGGGAGAGAGAGAGAGAGAGAGAGGAGAGGGTGTCCCGTCTGCACGGAGCACAGATAGACAGCAGGGAACAGCTGCAGCGTTAGGTTCGCGTAGGATTTCACTGCATTGCGATTTAAAATATCACTCATTTCATCCCCAAAACTCAAGTAGAGCAACTCGACTCAGCAACCAAATATAATTTAAAACATGGTTGATCGCGAGCAGCTGGTGCAGAAGGCCAGGCTGGCTGAACAGGCTGAGAGATATGATGATATGGCAGCTGCTATGAAATCGGTAAGTCCATTTAAAAAAAGCAAAAACAGAAAGAGATCGTAATTATGGTTAAATGAATACTGTGTTACCACTGCTCTGTTTGCGTAAAGGCGCGTCCCGCAATCTCGACTGTGTTGCCTGTTCTGCTGCGGTTATGCCGGCTTGATATTACGAGAAGGCATCATAGAAAAACAGTGTTTAAGATCTTTATTGTCTTGTCGCCAGTTGATCGACAGCTCAGTGCCTTTATTTATTTATTTATTTTTTGAGTCGAGTCCAAACCGTCTTGCTCCTTGGGCGGTGCCTTTCTGTCGCCTGTGCCCGTCCGATGAAGAGATATTACAATCAAATGCATGCAGGCCTGAGCTTCATCTCTCGCATAATGAGAGGTTCGTATCATATATAATTGCTCTGCTAAATTGCCCCCCCCCCTCCTTTTTGTTTAACCACCCCACCTCCCCTTCCTACATTATGCCGAATTTCTAAAAGCCACTGCTGCCGGGAGCCATGTGAGGTTGCTCGGAAAAAGCCCATCAACTGCTCTTCCCCCTGCTCCTCCTCCTCCTCCTCCTGATGCTTCTCTTCTTTCTCCAACCTTTGTCACATTAATCAAAATACCATACATTTTCATTTTTCACACTAGTATTCTAGGCTTAGAGGCATTTGCTGAGCATGACTGCTTTATAAAAATGCTTCCCCCCCAAAAAAGAGCCCTTGAACTGCTCTTTCCTCTAAACAAACGTAGGAGGCAGCAGAATCTCTCTAGAATATTCTTTGTCATATTGCAGTGAGTCAATATGATCAGGTTTGGTTGTGGGCTTTGTTTTGCCCTCTCCTGTTTGCTTTATTCCTCATACATGCACACGTGCTGTGTCACATTCCTCCTGACATCCAGCAGCAAGTCATTTTGGGTTAATGACCCTGATTAAGTGGTGTAATATTTCCTGCAAAGACGATGGCGACGAGTAGCCTGCCTCACCGGATCTTTCCCAGCTCTTATTGGCCAGTGTTCAGGACAAGAGCCTTTGTCTGCTTTTCTTTTTTTTTTCTCTGACCCCACTTCTGGGAACTGGACTCACCAGCGGGTTAAAAAAAAGAAAGGGGAAAAAAACTGCTGTGTCACACCAGCTCACACTGGAACCAACTGCATCCTGGGAGTCTTAGCATGAGCTCACAATACAGACTGGAACTGTCATACATGCGAGGAACATTTTGTCTTATGTTCCTCGGGGGAGATGGTGTGAGCCCCTGTGGGTCGTTTGTCATCGAGGGTTTCTGGTTACAGGAGGTGGGGTGTTGTGTGTGCAGGGAGGGATTCCTTTCCCTTTAAACAATCTGCCATGTCAGTGCGGTCCAAACTAGGCCCTTTTGCAGGGGTGTGTACTCTCACTCTCTAATCAAAGGGATTCCCTTGCCACTGCAGGCAGAAATGACAAACGACAAATGATCACCTAGGTGTTCCTCATGACATTTTTATCTTTATGGAAACAGCATCTTGTGCAGCTTTTCATTGCAGCTATTGATTCATCTACTAAATTTCTTTAATTCCCAGGACAAGCGGCAGATTAAAATGTCTGGATTTGTCTGACTAACAGTCCAACACCCAAAGGTATTTAGAAGCTTTCACCGAAGACTATAAGAAACCAGAACATATTCACATTTGTGAAGCTGAAACAAGCAAAGTTTGGTACTTTTTTGCCTTAAAAACATAACTAAGTAATGAATCAACCAATTGTTTCAGCTTTAGATATTCGTGTTGGGTTTTTAGCTCAAATGAGGATCTTAGTAGTTGTGGATTATAATGAATGCCAGTGAAACCCTTGATATCACGATATGTATTCGGCATAACCGTAATCCAATTGACACAATAGTAAGCTTTCCAAACATCAATGCATTAGAATGATGACCAATTTGTTTCCTTAAAAAAACAACAGTTGTGTCAATTGATTATTAGAAATCTGCTTCATTTGCCTGTAAATTTTGCATGTTTGTACGCAGTAGGTTTGTGTGACAGTTTAGGACAAGCAGAATGAAGCGCGCCTCTATCCCTATAGGTTGAGCCTTCCTCTCCATCCACTCAGTGTGTGTGACGTCGGCGATCCTGCGCCATCTTTGTGCTCCTCTGCCTGAGCAGCGAATGTCAAAACTGAAAAATGAGAAGTGTTGCACATCAAGGAAGGAGCTTTTCAGATAAAAAGCAGCTGAAACCTAAGCTACATTTATTTTATATATAAGCTATTTTGGTCCCTGTGCAGATATTGATCTGACAGAAGCTGTGTTCCAACATAAGGTTGCTTTTCCAATCAAATAAGCCTGAGTAATAAGGCCTTTTTATAGCAACACAGTCTCTTTGTCAAGCAACTGTTAAACTGATACGTCAAAATCTAAATTTAACAATCTTACTCAGAGTTATGTCACAGCGTGGTGTTTCAGACAGGTAAAAAGATCAGTTTGAGCCAGAGAGAAGGTCACTGGGACACGTGAACCGCCTGTGCAGTGATGGTTTTCACTTACAGTGCAGCTGCCCGGAGTGCTCGTGGGAACATATTAGCCATCTCCTGCCTTCCTTTCGCCTTCCACCCCTTTCCTTTCCCAACCCCCCCAACTGTCGCCGACTATCTTGAGTATTTTTCTCACTAACTAGCACTAGCTGCTGGAGGCAGCGGTGCACTAAATAAAAGGATTGGCATGGAAACTGGGAATGTTCAATTCCCAGTTTCCATTAAGTGACAGGTGAAATATTGCTTCTGTGCTTTGAACTGTTCTGTTAGTCCAGATTCTTTCATGTAGGAACACCGTGTTTTTTAATAATGAAGGCTCCAAGTAGCGATTATTTTCATCATTGATTAATCTGTTGATAATTCTCTTAATTATTTGATTGATTGTTTGGTTTGCTATCTTTTTAAGTACAGACAGTAAAAGAGAGATGCGACAAAGAGACAAAAAGCTGGCCAGGATGGATGGGGGATGTTGCAGTTGGTGGCCATTAACGATTGCAGTTGGCGGCCCTCCAAATGCTTCTTTTTCTCCAACCAATAATACAAAACCGAATTATTTTCAACCTCTAATGATATAAAATCGATAAAAGCAGATAATCCTCTCTTTTTAGAAGCTGGAATCGTGAAATGATTGGCATTTTGGCCCCAAAAACATTAGATTTTCTTCTGCAGTCTGGTGCTGTTACTCAAGGCTTGTTCGCTTAAGCTGGTGATTAAATCGTCCATTTTGTTCCTCCTTCCAGGTAACAGAGCTGAACGAGGCCCTCTCCAATGAGGAGAGGAACCTCCTGTCTGTGGCCTACAAGAATGTGGTCGGGGCCCGTCGTTCCTCCTGGAGGGTGATCTCCAGCATCGAGCAGAAGACCTCTGCCGACGGCAATGAGAAGAAGATTGAGATGGTCAGGGCTTACCGGGAGAAGATTGAGAAGGAGCTGGAGGCCGTGTGCCAGGATGTGCTCAACCTTCTGGACAACTTCTTGATCAAGAACTGCAGCGAGACGCAGCACGAGAGCAAGGTGTTCTACCTGAAGATGAAGGGCGACTACTACCGGTACCTGGCCGAGGTGGCCACGGGGGAGAAGAGGGCCACCGTGGTGGAGTCGTCGGAGAAGGCCTACAACGAGGCCCACGAGATCAGCAAAGAGCACATGCAGCCCACCCACCCCATCCGCCTGGGCTTAGCTCTCAACTATTCTGTGTTTTACTACGAGATCCAGAACGCCCCGGAGCAGGCCTGTCATCTGGCCAAGACCGCCTTCGACGACGCCATCGCCGAGCTCGACACCCTCAACGAGGACTCCTACAAAGACTCCACTCTCATCATGCAGCTGCTCCGAGACAACTTGACACTGTGGACAAGTGACCAGCAGGATGACGAGGGAGGGGAGGGCAACAATTAAAGAGAAACCACACTTTGAAAAAATATATATGAAGGGCCGGTGGACTTTGGCAGCCGCTTTTGCCGATGATACTACCGCAGCAGCAGTTCTTTATTTTTCCATGTGTTAAAAGAAAAGAATCAAAAGAGAGGTGAGAGTGGAGGTTAAATCTTAGTTTAAATATATATAGAAATATATATATGCAGTTGAAAGGGGCCTCCGTCTTCTTGATTTTCTCTTTGACATTTGCCAAAACCACTGATGTGTCAGTCAATCAGCCTGAAGTGGTTGTTGTTGGATTGAAATGGTAGCCTCACACTGGCATAGGAACTGATCTTGTTCTGTCAAGATAAGCTGCTTAGTTAGGTTTTTGCGTGATAGAGATGCATTTGAGTCACCTGAGAAAGAAAATGCTTGAATGGGAATGCCTCACAAAACTAGTTTGCATTGGTTCCATTAGTAGTCTGTATATGAGAAAGGGCCCCGAAAGCCATTGATGTTAAACTCACACTGACAACGAGAAAAGAGAAAGCTTTAAACCGATTTCATCTCCCCCCCACAAATTTCTTAAGGATAAATTACACAGGAGTGAAAATGAGGACTGGATAGAAGCAATTGATTCCCCTCCTTCTGTCCAAAGTGTATTTGGCATCTCACAGATTAGTCTGTTATGTCGCTGGAACCATAGATTCTTTTGGAGGCGAAGATTAACTAAAGGCAGAGACTTAACAATATAAAACAACAAAAAATAATAATAATAAAAGCAGCTTCAGAGTTTGTGGTTTACTTCTGTGTTCGTTTTATTAAATGCACTTGCCTACTATACTGTTTCTTCAGTGTAAGATGATGACATCAATAATATCGATTATTCAATATTGTGCATGCTGGTGATGTATTTATATACAGTAGCTTGACTTTATTAACTTATACTGTGGGTGTTAAGTATTCATATGATTGAGAAAAACAGGCTTTGTCTGATGTTGATTTCTCATTTCTAATTTATTTCATTTTGTTATGGGTTTTTGATTTGCTATACCAAAATGGTGATCGTAAAAATTGACCTGTAATGGGCGTTGCTATAGTGACATGCAATATGTGTATTTAATTTGTCAATGAAAGAAAAAAAAGGACGATAAAAAACTCACCAGTGATCACTTAATCTTACCAGCTGGTGTTTGTCCCATTGAAGTATGGTTATGATATATTTTGTTCTTTGAACAGTATTTAAGTATTTTTGTCTGTCATGCTATCCAGTTTTAATAATGGTGAAGTTTTCAGGCTCAATGTTTCTGTTATGAATTCACAAACATGGACCATATTTTATTTCTGACAGTATACATTTCTTATGTTTGTTTGTTTTTATACATTTTAGCTGTTCCTGAGTGACAAAATATCTTGAATGTGAGTCATTATGTAGCAGTTGCACAAGAACCGAAATAATAGCTATGATAATAAAAAAGAATATGACTAAATTATACATGCACCATTTCCATGGTGGTCTAGTGTTTTGTTGTATCGTCATCCATGAGAAAAGTTTTGTTTTTAAGGAAAAAACATTTCATAGAAAAAAAATGTAACGCTTTGTTTTGTGCCATGAGTACAGTATGTGCTTTCTTTTTGTGCCTGTATCATTATTTAATATGCCTCGTTTGCAAGTCAACCTTTACAGAAAAAAAAGGATTTATCTGCCAGTATTTGAAGTTCCTGCAAGCATGTGTGCAAGATGTAACATTTTCCCTTCAATGGTTCTTCACTTTGACATGTGTCGGATGGTACCGCTCTCTGTACAGCACATAGATATGAATATTCAACACCAATGCACAAGTACACAGTCACAGAGGAAAGCATAGGCAATTCAATAGAACTTGTTATTGATTAGCAAATATGAGAATTCACATCTTCAGAACAAACTTTGGACACTAGGAAGCTGCTAAAGAGCAGAGAAAGCTGCTGAACGGATTTATCTTCATAATGCTGCTAGTTCTATAGATTATTACATTAATATATTCATACAGATGGCAGTTTTTTGGGACTTTATTTTTTATCTCAGATGGGATGGCTTAAGAGAGAAACCAAAAGCCTTAAGGTCAGTCACACAACCTTGTTCATGTATGCCAATTATGTCACTATCATGAGTCAGCCTCCATGAGCTCACACTGTATGTCACAGCTGCTTTGATTTATTTTTAACGTAGTATAAAGTTGATGGTCTTGAAGGCTCGCCAGACAAATAGCATGAAATCCTAATGCCAGTCTGCACAACTGCTCACACAGCTTGTGAATATTAGAAGGGAGTCCGACGCTACGGGTTTTGTGTGTAAAACCAAGTGGAAACTGAATTTGTCTCTCACTTTTTTTGTTTTGATATATTTTTTTAAAACCATGTTACGAGACTTCCACTCATTGCCAATAATACACGCATTGTGTTCCTTTTGAATTAATTTGTGTTTTCATTATGTTGGATGTTGATCCTTGTTTCTGTGACATAAAAACATTCAAATACACAAAAGGAGGAGAGAAGAATTAGATTTTAATCGCAAATTACATTGAAGAGGAGCTGACCTACTGGAAATTATCAAGATGGGGGGGAGGAGACGATAGCTGAAGATGGATACAAACTGTATGCCCTGAGGACTTTTTGGTTGCCATCTGTTGCCCATTAAAGTTATTTGTTTATCAGTATAATTCTATATTTTCATTTTTTCTCTGTAGCCATTTACACTCATACCAGGAACACCACAGCTCATTTTCTTTTCATTCTGTAAGATCATTACTGAACAGATATTTTACATTTCTTTAGGGTTTACAGTCCACACATTGATACAGGAGGTCAGTATGACCTTATGTAACCCTTTGTGGATCACATTAATTTAGTGTCTGGTAGGTTTGTGTGCACGCATCCATATCTGGGTATGTGTGTACAGTGTATGTCTGCACCACTGCATGTATTGAGTATCTGTGGGTGAACGTATGAGATGGAGTCTGGATTAGCTGCAGTGCAGAGACGCTGCCAGCTCGCACAACTACAGTATGTCTTAAATGAGGCTTTTTTTAAGGCCACTTTGCTAATCATTAACTAAATTAGGGCATAGATCAAAGAATATTGCTTCAATATTTTTATGATCACAACAGAGGAGCACTGCAATAAAATAAAATCCTGCATCTCATGATGGACAATGGAAGGAGAATCTGCTTCTCTGAGGCTTTTAAATTTACATGCAAGTCATATTTTTACACCAAAAGTTGATCTGAGTATTATGCATATCTGTGCATTTCAAACTGGAAGTCGACCACTCACATTGATTGATGAGCCGAAGTGGCAAACTGCTGGATCGCCCACCCTCAGACTGCAGCCTCTTGCTGCAGCTTGCTGCACTGAACCTTTCATGAGATGAAATTCTGTGCTTTGAGCGGTCCTCCTCGCCAGCCAATAGCTAACAGGCTCACTCCGCGCAGCCACCAATCCCGTTCCTGTTGCTAGGGCTATAATAAGTATCCAACTATTAGCCCGGCTCCTTGCTGCACTGCTCAGACACCTATTGCATCCTGTAAAAAAAAAAAAAAAAAGAAAGCTCAAAGCACACAGGAGGCATTAGGATTCAGCACCAACCTATCTTCCAGTCTGTGTTTTAATGCACTGCTACACTTTCAGGGACATTGGTGTCATCGTTATTGGTAAATAATGGTGACAATATACATCCCAAAACACACAGTGGACATGATGGACTTTTAACTGATGGACATGTAATTGAATCCCCAGCAGCTACAAATTCAGTTTGGTACACCTAATGACAAAATCTGTCAATTAATGTAAAACTAAATACATGTCCTCATAGAATAATGTATAATTCATGCTGTTAAACATACATTCAAATAAATCAGTGTATTTAATTGATGTAAACTACTTCCCTGGAGAAGATTATGATTTAAAGGTCACATCTACAGGATACATAGAAAACAGAAAATTGTTCTGCCGTGCTTCACTGTCTGATCACTTTCATCACATGAAGCATTATTTCCCTGAGGTGAGGCCAGGATGACAAGGCACATGTGATCATCATTGAGCCATAATTATGTCACACAAAGGCGAAAACACTCTAAATCACTGGATCAAATTCCTCGTTAGCATCAGTGGACGTTCACTATGATGCCACTTTCAACTGCATCGTATTGAAAAGGTCCTGATGATATAACAGAATCTATATCTTTGATAGATTAAAAATAAACTGTGGAATCCAGGTGTATCTTGAAGATGACACAGGTAGGATATTTTTGTCTTCCTTGAATTTCATGAGCTCTTTCAAGTTTGGGTTGTATACACACCCCTTTCTCTTTTTCAGTCAGGTACCGGAAAATGGAAAGTACATAGGCCTACTAGAGTTAAAGAAATAGTTTGATATTTTAGCAAATACTCAAATTTTCTTGCTTACTGAGACTTAGATGAGAAGATTGATACCGCTCATGTCCAGTATATAAGCCACAGGCAGGAGCCAGTGAGCTTAGCTTAACATAAATACCTGAAACAGCCAGAGTGGCTCTGTCTGCTCTACCGGAGCCTATATTAAGACGCCCCATAAAACTACAAATGTAATTTTTACACTTCAGTTTTAGTACAGATTAAACAAACGAGACAAAGGATGTCATGGTAGTTACTTCTGAGGTGCTTGTAGGCAAATGTTTTTTTCCTTTGTGACAGAGCCAGGCTAGCTGTTTCCCCTGTTTGCAGTCTCTAAGCTAAGCTAAGCTAAGCTAAAAGGCTACTGGCCGTAGTTTCATATCGTTCAGACATGAGAGTGGTATCAATCTCAAAACTCAAAGAAGAATATTTCTTAAAATCTCAAACTGTTTGTTTAATTTTCAGTCCAAAAATGTATTGGACTGAAAAAAAGCAATGATTGGGCATTGCCCTCTATCATAATGGCCATTAGTTTGATAAGGAGTCAAAACCTTTATCTTTTTTCAGTCCAATACTTTTTCCCAACCCTAACCCTTAAATTCAGTGTGCAGACTCCATTTTCAGTTTCAAGTTTGTCTCAGTTCGTACCAAAACAGCAATTTTTTGTAGTTATTTTACTTGTTTTTGAACATCAACATCACATGGTTTTAGCCATGCTAATGGTGTGGTGCTAGGGGTGGCAGTGTTTGGATGGATTGCCATGAAATTCTGTAACAGCATTAATGATCTTCCCAGGATGAAACCTACTGACTTCCCTGACCTCTGGTGCCACCAGCTGGAAGACATTTACGATTTGGAGGGAAATACCTTGGAAATGATTGAATACTTTATGTTTAGCACTAATTAGCAAATTTTAACATGCTAACACGCTAAACTGAGGTGGTAAACATAGTAAACATTATACCTGCTAAACATTAGTATGTTAGCATTGTCACTGTGACCATGTTAGCCTGCTGACATTAGCATTTAGCTCAAGCACTGCTGTGCTGTTGCTGTCTCCAGTCAAATAATTCTTCTTTTTTCTTGGTTATTTTAGACATTTTAACATCCGATTAACTGTTTTCTCAAGTCCTTTTTTGCTGTTCTTTATTCAGAAGACATGAGGTCAGTGATTTTTTTGCTTTGTTGCAGTCTGTTGATTCCACACTGAATGCAGCATATATTGCTGTCAACAATCTCCTGCACTAAAAGGTGTTTAACCTCCTGTGGCTCAGGCTTTTCACAGTCACTGTTGAGCCATTCATCATCGACCAAACCACATGGCTGTCATGGCTAGCTTTGGGGCTCTGGGGCAAAAGTGACAGCTCTATGGACTGGACACTAGCTGGCAGCAGCTGGAGAACAAACAGCCTGAAGCTTGACTCAAAAGTAATTTTGCGTTCCCAAACGTTCCCAAAAATAATATTTTATCTAATTTCAAAACAGGATGGATAACTGATCACTGATACCAAATATAAGGAGATTATATTTCTGAGCAGCACGCCACAGAGATACTGATATAACCAGACAGACACGTCGGATTTTGAAAAGTTTATGATCTCACTCAACGTGATCTGCACCTCAAAGATGCAAAGAAGATAATAGATGTACAGTTCCAGAAATATCAACCCATTAGAAGGGGGGGGGGGGGGAGATGGAGAGAAAGAGGGGACCGATGTAGAAGCAGAGAACAGAGACATATCTATAAATAGGCCTCCCTGCAGCCTGTGAGTAGACAGTGAGTAGACCAGAGACATCAATGTGACAGTCTCTCCACTATAAAGACTATCTGCCTCTGTATGGATGGTGAGAGTTCATTTGGTTAAGAGAGTCTGATTCATCAGTTGTACCCCCAGCTGAGCAAACACATGACATGACATGGAATTACACAGATAACACAAATAATGTGTAACTATGATATCCAATGTTTTTTTTCTTTCTAGCACCATTAAGTTACGATGGTGCTGACTCTTTCAGGCATAAAGACAGCTGTTATGCATGACTGCTGCAAAATAAATTATTCAAGCTAACATTTAGACTTTGTATTATTTATCAAAAAGTGCCACGACGTTCAGCTGAAGGTTTTAAGAGACTATTTTAGGGAGCACTTGTCCCAAAACATTACAGGATACATTGCATCTGATAGGAGGTGGGAAAGGGTCCTCGAATGAATTTTGGGAGTGCTGAATCCCCCCAAATAAATACTCTCCATCTGACTGCAACATGCAACACTGCTGTAGTTGAAATTGTTTAGCCATTTGCTATTCCTTTTCCCCCTACATAATAATACTGGAGGTGATTATTCATAACTACAGAGGCTTGTGTGATGAACAGAAGTTTGTAAAAGGTGAGTCTAAAATTAAGTCTCCCACAGTTACATCACTCTGCATGTTCTTTTAATGCCTCCCATCAGAGTCCCACCACGATCCCTGACAAAATAAAATCATCATCAAGTATGGTCATACTTCATTATTTAAACTGCTATTTGATGATGTTTTTACATATTTTGAAATTCATGAAGATGATATACTTTATTGTAAATTATACTATATTCTCAAATATACACATTCCCATAATGTCTTCTAAAATAAATGTTTTCCTCCCACAAAACAACCACCTGCTAATTGATAAGCAAGCACAGAATTTCTGCAGTGAAAGTTAATGTGGGACAAATACATCAAAGTGTACAGAAAAAAGAAGATATTGCATTTAATACAATGGTTGAAAAAGTATTTTGAAAAAAAAGGGATTTTTTACATTGTGAAATTTGAAACAGCTCTGTCTTTCATTTGGACAATATAAACTATAACATGCATGCTTCTTGTGTTTAAACACACTTAATCTGAGATACAGAGATATGAAAAAACAAATGTTTTATTAACGAAGAAATCCCAAAACATTCATGTTAATAATGCTGTTCTTAGTGTACAAAATGAGATGAGCTCATTGACAACAAACGTGCATTAGATGTGTTCCTGTGTTGGGTTAACAGTAGAGTCACTGATGGTGATTTCTTGTATCAAAGCCTCCCTGGACAGTCAGAGTAGCTGTCCTATCTGTGTGACCTCCTCTGACAGGGGGCTGACCTCAGGCAGCGGGCGTCTGCAGCGAGGTGGTGGCCACACACAGTGAAATCCAGTGCTAAATTTAACTGCATCTTCATGGTTCTATGCACTTGATGTAAAGCTCTTTTTTTGGAAGTCGCTTTGGATAAAAGCGTCTGCTAAATGCCTAAATGTAATGTAATGTAGAAAGTTTTTCTTCATAGTCATGTTTGTCATGGATGTTTTTACACAGGAGAAAAGACATGATAGTGAGAATGAAACAAAACCACTTGTCTAGCTGGCTGTGGTGTGAACCTGCACATTATATGTGGTATCTATTATGGAAGTCTTAACTCCCACCCCAGACAGGCTCACTGTCAATGTGATAATTAACTGTTAATGTAATATGAAGACTTTTGGTTTTGTGGATTCACGTGTTTATAAAAGTCAGGCAGTCTGTTGTCTTCTGCTTATCATTATTAAGCATTTTGTTGCTTTGTATTTCCAGTGTATTCACTCCTGAAAGAGTCCTGTCTGTGCTGCTGTTCCTCTTGGAGGTATTATTTTACCTTAGTCTAGCCAGTAATGTTTTGTTTTTTTACAATTAGCTCCTCAGGTGCCAACTGGTTGACAAATTATACCTTCCAGGGTTTGTGGGTCTGTCTGATGTCTAAGCTGGTGACTCATCATGTTTGTGGGCACAGGGGATTCCCAACAGTGCAGGGAAGAAGAAGAAGAAGAAGAAGAAGAAAAGAAAAAACCTTCTTCCACTTTGCAGCCTTGAGGGGATGTACAGTTCAGCTGACAGCGGGCCAGTGGGGTCAGTCGTGGAGAATAACAGGCAGTGAGAGAGAGAGAGAGAGAGAGAGAGAGAGAGAGAGAGAGAGAGAGAGAGAAAGAGGGGGGTTGACGTGACGAACCAGTTGAGGCTGAAGGGGTAAAACGTGGCGAGGTGACAGGAATACAGGGTGAACAGTGAGAGCCAAGGGTCAGGGTTTAGCTAAATATCCGAGGCTGAACTGCAGTTGGCTCTGGCAGTGGAAACTGAAGGGAGTGTGGGTGTGGAACCAGACGCTGAAGCAAAGTTTCCCGTGCTCATCCACCATACAACTGCACCACAGTTAAACACAGAAAATAAAGACCTCATTTTTTATTTGAAAATACAGTGGAATAGAATGGATCATTGTTTTAATACTCAGGCAGCAAGCTCAGGAAAAAGAGCAGTCATACAGTGAAGTTACTACTCTGTATGAGCACAGTATTGTGCTGTTGCATGGCAACAGTTTCCACAGAAATCTTTGCTCAGAAACACTCCTCTTTGGTCTTCACATAACTGCACCGGCAGAAAAATGGGCTGACTGCAGGAATACAAATGGTCTCATGAACCATTTTAGCCTGCAGAGGTTTAATGCTTGTTTTTATTTTATTTCAACATATTTTCAGAGCAGCTGACACAGAAGATGTAATGAGGGAGTTAATGTAGTTTATTCTATTTCATATTTCAAACCATTTTCAGGCTGTATTCATGTATCTAAGGCTATAGGCCAGTCAAGGATGTGGGATGTTTATCTGCGGTGGAATATGTGCTACTACAGCTTCCATACAATATGTCAGATAACATAAATACATTGAATGTCAATCCTGAAGGATATACATCAAACTTTGTGCAAACATCAAGCTTTCCTCTCTATAACGCTGTGACATTATCCTACCACTTTTATGAAAAACTGAATTGAGAGTAAGTGATACATAGCTATGCTATACAGTCATATTTGTTACATAATGATAATGGCCTACTAACATACTGCTGATGTGATGCAGTCATAACTGTACACCTCAAAGTGAGTTTGGCTTTTTGTAAGATTTTCTTGGAACACATGATGCACACATGCCACCCAAAGTCATCAAAGGACTAAATTAAATAAATATAGATCAACATTTTAAGAAACACGCTTATTTGGTTTATGCTGGGAGTAAGACCAGAAGATTAATACCACTTTTAATATGGCCTGTTCACTTATTTTTAGTGTAACTGTTACAAGGACTGAAAAAAACTCTAAAAATAAGATTAAATTAATCAATTTATGTAGTAAATATAGTAAATAAATGTACTCTAGCCTGCATTAGGCAACTTTTAAGTAGATTGAAGTAGATTGTTTGATTTTTTTGTATTCTCTTATAACCAAAATGTCCTCTATATTTTGACTGGTTGTGTTTTTCTCTTCATCTGCAGTCACACGTTATCACTCTGCTGTACCAGCAAAAAAAAATCATGTTTTAATTATTTTTAATAATACATCCAAAGCTTTGTATCTCTACTCAGTGTTTGTTGCTATTGTCTCTTGTCCACACTGTATTGATCGGTCTCAGACCATCAGAGATATTCTTCCACCTACTAAACACACCTCCAGAGAAACCTTCAGGCCCACTCTACAGCACGCTGTCCTAAGTTTGGACCTGTAGGTTTACCTTAATAAAGCCTGCATCTCCCAAACCATGTATCCACAGCTCAACGTGATAAACCTGAAGTTTGTACTGATCAGTGGGATGGTGACTAGCAGTGGCACTCTTGCTCACTTTACATTTTGCAGCATCATGCCTCCTCCTTATCGTCAGTTGGGATACAGTTTGCAAGGTCTGAAGGTGAAAATGACTAAATTTGGAACGTTTCTATTGGTTTTGGCCACCGTACCCATGTAATTCAGGAGGATATTAAGATACCATTATCATTTTTCCTGATCTTTTTTGGCTTGTTGTTGGCTTGGCAGTGGATTGGATTGTTTCAACCTATTTTAAAACTCAAAATATCCCAATAATATAACACATTCAATATTATCTTTGTGAGAGAACAACATGAATGAATGAATCTTCCTATAATACTTCCTTCCTAAACTTCCTATATTTTCCAGGAGACATATCAGGGAAGATGTTTGGAAGAACAATTGTCCATAAAGAAATTTACCAGTAGAAAACACTGCATATACTGTACACATGTACTGTATTATGGTGAAGTACGATTATACCCGATATTTACTCAACGAACAGTGTGCATATGCTGCAATATGATGTTAACATGTCAGAATTTCATAAATATAATGGGAAAATCTAATTTAACGGTGTGTCATTTTTGTAAAGGAGAAGATTTGTCAAGTAGTGTCCCTGGAGCTGGAAGCAGCCCAGTGTCTTGCTCAAGGGAACTTTAGTAGGGTGGGTTATTCTGTATCTCAAACTCAAACTTAAGGCCTCCTTGTTTATGGTTGATGTTACTTGCAACGCAATGCTGCTCTCTACTGGTCTGGATAATTAAGTGCTTTTAAAACTGAACCAGGCTTTAAAAAAAAAACTGCAGTTTTAGTGTCTGACAATGAGTTTAGAGATGTGAGAGCCTCTGTGTCGCTGAGCATCTTTGACTAGAATACAATGATGTAGAGTGTAGATGTAGAGATTTCTAAATGTTATTATGGTTAAAAATGTTATAGGCCTACTAGGGGAAAAAGCAGAACGACTTTGTAGAATGAGAAACTAACACAGAGGCAAACCAAGAATAGAAATAAGAGAAAGCATTACACTTCTTGTCACAAGGTTGCCATCTAGTGTTTCACATTCAACACAACAAAACTGCTATGCTGCTGCATGTAATAGTTGCATTTACTCAAAAAAAATCTGTGGCTTTTTATGCAATCACTCCAAGTCAGTGTTTAAAATGAGAACTTTTATTATCTCAACAGCTGTAGGAAAATGTAAAAATATCTTTTTTATGGAGCATATATACATTTTTAATAACATTCACAAACATAATACAGAAGGCATGCCATCAACCATTCTTTCTGTAATTTAAATATGAACAAAACAGAAACAAACACAGTGGACAGAATAAAATCTAATCTAACTCTTGATCATTTTATGCATTTAAACCACTAACCATCTTTTTAATATTCAAAATATCACAGAATTATGCTCTAAAGAGAGAAATTATTTTAAGCATGTAAGCACAGCCAGCAGGAAGCAAAAGCAAAAATGAAGATAATTAGGAAAGAAAGACATAAAGAATGTTAGCAAACAAATAATTTTGTGCATGCTTTGTTCCTTTTTTAATCTGTGTGCATATGTCAGTTTAGTCTGTGTACTCTGTAAATGTATCATCTTCATACAAGTCCTCCAACTCTCCTTCTCTGCTTCCCTCGTTACTGATTTTCCTGCGGGCGACAAACGCTTGGTCATGTTGTTGAAGTACTAAGTGAGATTGCATATGAGGAGGAGGAGAAGTGGGGGAGGGAGGGATAACACTAGACTAAAATGTCAGAGTATGTGTCCTCCACAGCACAGCTCATCACCTTTTATCCACATCAACCTCAAGAGGACACAAGAGAGAGAGAAGAGGCAGCAAAGCGCTTGACTACAACAACAACAACAACAACCACCGTGTGTACATTTATTTTAAGGTACAGCTCGTTGTTGAGGGCTTGTGTTGCCTCTCTTAAATCCTCTTAAGCTTGAACAAACAGCTGATGAGCTGTACTATGTATGAAGCGCAGGAGCTCAAGCTAAATGCTCTTCATAAAATTTACCTCAAAGAAGGATGAAGGTGAGGCGAAGGCCCCAATAAGCCCCAGGTACCACTGCAAGAAGGAGACGTAATGTAAGAGGCCAGACTTTATAATCTCATTAGTTTGTAACACAGTTTACGATAAACAGGCTAGCTGTTTCCCACTGTTTCCAGTCTTTATGCTAAGCTACGTTATCGTACAGACATGAGAGTGGTATCAATCCATTTGTTTTTCACATTTTCCTCAACGACTGCTTTAAAAGAGCATAGCAAATTGTGTGATTAGCTGTTGAGTGGACAACCAATCACATTATTGCTCTGCTCCGCTTGGAAAAAGTACATTTTGACAACATTATAATTGCTGGAAGGGAAAAATAAATACCTGCAATAAACTCTGTTAATAAAGAAGCTGAGTGAAATATAATGTCTTAACAATGAGCTGAGTTTTACATATTTACATATTGTGTCTGTGTTTTTTCCCCTGTGTGATTATTTATTTATTTATTTAAAAATGAACACTTTGGGTCTCCATACAGGACAACCTCTGAGTTGTGTAATATTTAACACAATGCCACAAAACATCATCCCTCCAAGAAGATCAAATTGAACATTTTGACCTTCTTTAAGCAAACTATAGAGCCAAACTACGCCTTTCAAATACAGACATAGTTACCTTTAATTGTAGCATCCCCTTTAAGCCACTCTTTATTATTTTAGTGCTCATATGCAGGTTCAAATATTGTCAATCACACCTGCTGTTGTCCAATATTTCACCATTCACATATCACATGTGTCAGATGGATAAAGATGTCTCTGTGTGGGAGACTGCAGCTGTAGTACTGCTGGTGGTGCCTGGGCATGTGTGGAGGAGGATGTGGCTACAGCTCCACATCTCTTCACATGGAGGTGTAATTAGCTGTGCCAGCGGCCCCCCGCGCAGACAAGACTGGCTTGTTAATGGAAAACAATAGCAGCACAGTCATTACTGCTGCCACAGGGGTTTCCATTTAGCTTATCAGGAAAGGACAAATGCTTTTATCTGCCTGGGTGTGCTGCTAATTTAAAGAGCAAACCAAATAAAGTATAAAGAGCTAGTCAGTATTCAAAGCTTAATGGTCTAGATATGATGGTAGATCTAATATATTTAATATGTGAGAGACACACTGCACATATAAAGTATGTGATCTATTTTTATCCGAGCTTCTGCTTGCTGCTTTGTTTTATTAGAGGCCTAATTGCAGAGCTGGCAGGTTTGGCAGAGCGGCGCAGGCAGGATTTGCAGACTTACGTAAGAAGACCTCCAGGGGCAGACATGGACCTCTCCGCCCGTCTGCCCTGACACTCAAAGGGATTACTGAAAGACCGCTTCCTCAGCATGGATTTCACCAGAATCTGCCGTGGACATCAGAGAGAGTCTCAACGACAATACAAAACATTTTCATGTGCCCAGATAAGTCTCCACACCAAAATATACACTTTTAAATGTAAAATTTGTATTTTCTTTACTATAAAATTCCATTAATTTTACTTTCTTGTAAACTGAGCAGGTTTCTCTTATTCTGTCATAAATTTGGCAATTCAAATTTTTTGTGTCCTCTGTGAAGCAGTCTGAGTTAGAGTGCAAGACTTTTGTAGATACAATAAATGGTAATAAATAAATTGAATTGAATAAAAGTCAAGACCACCTTAGGAAATGCATTGCCCCTTATGTATTTATACAGAGACACTACAGAGGAAATAAGATTTTAAGAAAGGGCCTACAAGCAGCCAGCTAAAAGAGATAAATGTAAATATTTCAACTGAGATATTTCAGTTGAAATACACAAAGCAGCAGCCGATTGTGGGTCTTTAAAGTGTTAAGTAGTGACCAGAGAGACTCACCACAGTGGAAAGGCTGGGGATGAGGGTGACGCTGTTCTGCACCTCCTCCTCAGTGACCTCCACCACCGTGCAGTGCTCCTCCTCCAGAGGAAGAGGATTGGAGCCGTTCTCTGTCACCCACGGATGGAGCTGTCATGCCACACAATATAAAAACACCACGATGAACACATGGCCTTTTACAAAGGAATGAGATATAGTAATTTGTCTTTTCCGGTCACCTTAATTTCAGGGATGGTGATTCTTCTTTCAGGGTTTTTATCCAGCATCTTTTCAATGAGCTCCTTCAATTCATTACTTATCATTGGCCTGTGAAAAAAGTCACAGTTTTACAGATCAATTTCTTTATCTGGTTCCCAAACTGCGTGTGGGCACATTTCTTTCTTCCTGGCACATAACCAAGAGGAAAAAACATGAAATGTACTTTTTTAACAGCAATTTCTACTTGTCAAACAGGTGAAACTAATAATATTATTTGCAGCATTGCATTGCATATTTTTCTGGAATGGAGCCACCGTTAGTTATTTATTCCACGTGTGCATTACCTGCTTTGACAAGTTAAACTGTCTGCAAAAAAGGTCTGAAAGGGGTCAATATCATCCTCTAACAAATTATCTTCTCATTTATGCAAATTTTTTTTCTTCGATTAAGAGAAATATTTTAAAAGCTAGCCTGTAAAGAATAATGTTATATTTACATATACTGTTACACCCTTACAAAGTCATCCACCCTCTGGAGAAATACTCACACTACAGTAATCTTAAGAATCTACAGTTTGAACTGAAACTGATACTATGTTGTATCAACTTGTATGCTATGATTATTAATATCAGCTTTTCTGCTATCTAAATGTCTGCTTACATCTCTGGAAACTCCACAGGTTTGTTCTTGATCTTGTTGTGCAGAGAGACGATGTATTCGTCATAAAAAGGGCACTGGAACATAATGGAATGATTCAGTCGTTGCAGTGTTTTTATTCTACATGCATTTTGCTGAGAACTTGCTTACCTTCCCAAAGACAAAACAGTACAGTGTGACTCCCATCGCCCACACGTCTAATGCCTGGAAATCAAACACAGATATCATCAGGGCTGTGTCATCACTGAGAAGCTCTCAGTAGGAGGTTGGACATCATTTCTTGATCATTTCTCACAATTAACGCAGTCTGATATGATGAGTCACATCCAGACATCCAACATATGCACTTCAGTCATTACCACTCTCTGTTTTCCTGCGGACCAACAGAAGAGGTTTTGTCTCACCTTTCCGCTGAAGCGCTGCTCCAGTTCACTCATCATCTCGGGGGCCATGAAAGCCGGAGTCCCCGCCGTGCTCGACAGGAGGGCGTCCATCCCCTCGAACTCGTTGCTCACGCCAAAGTCTGCGATCTTGACGTGCCCGTCGTCCCCCAGCAGTAGGTTGGAGGGTTTGATGTCCCTGTGGATGATCTTCTGGTAGTGCACTGGACAATGAAGATAACGCAATGAAACTGCATTCTGCAGTCATTTTTGAACAGCTGTTAGGAACTGTGGCACATTTTGGTGTAATTGTAGCCATATACCACTGCAATGTAAAGGACAAGCACAGTTTTCTTCTTTTTTTATACAAAATACTTTCTTTGTCTTAAACATAAACAACTTGAAGCCATCTACTGTGCAAGAACCTAGAAAGAGTCCTTATGTGAACAAATGCAACATTATTCATCTCAGTTTTTTTTAATTCACTATGAGTAAAGTGATAGAGACATTACTCTCAGTTTGTTTAAGGCACCAGAGTTGGAGATCTTTTTTGGTTCTACACCAAAAATCTATGGCTATGAGTATTTTAAATGTTTTGACTCTCTTTTAAATATTTATAGTTAAATCCTAACTTACAGTACTCTATTCCCAGGACGACATCTCTGAAGTAAAAGCGAGCCTGCTCCTCTGTCAAAGGGTCGTCTGTGGGCACCTCCATCACCGGGCTGAGCAACACGAGAGGTGGAGAGAGGCAGGAAGAAGTAAATATGTATAGTTTTACTTAATGGGCCAATTTCAATTCCAAAACTATTACAGTTTGGGAATATGATGCAATATATAAATGCACAAAAAACATACCCTTTTTCCATCAATTCGAATGCTTGAGGACAAATGATCAGAGTTTAATGACTTCCACTTTATACTGACAAAATAAGCTAAATGAATTTACTGCAAAAGGGATGAATGAGGCCCTACCCATATGAAGTCCATCTTCAGCAGGATCATCTAGCACCTGAAAGACACGTTAAATTAAGCTTCATAGTTTCACACAAATACATGAAGTGTAGGAATAATCATTATAATACTTGGATGGGGTGGGTTTTGAAAATGACAGTTCCAAAATCCTATCATGGGACCTTCATGCTGCGCTACACGACTGACCTCAACTAGTTTAACCACGTTATGATGGTCCAGTTTCTTCAGAATGGCGATCTCCTTGTACACTTTCTCCAGAGGTAACGTGGCTTTAGGGAACGGATCCTGCTGCAAGTTTGATCCATGAGGAGGTGGACGGCCTGGAATTAAACACACAGACGAAAGCATTTACCACCCGAGGATTGATGAAAACTCATTAGACGTTTAAATGTTATTAGAGATTTTCACTCACGCATAAATCCACACAGTTTTATCAGCTTCTTCTTTGAAACCACTTTCATTGCCTAGATAAAGAAGATAAAGCAAAGGATGGTTCACTGACATGTTAACACTTTGAAAATAAATACACAACTTACGATCTTCAACTTACATAGTACTGTTCAGAATCTTCATTATAAGCTAATTTGACCACTCCATATGAACCCTACGGTATAAAAATAATAAAGTTAAACAGCTTCATAAATTCATCACTTGTAGTTCACCTTGCTCATAATGTATGTTACTGATTAATCACCTTTCCAATCTCTTTGTTCAACTTGTACTGGTTGAGCTGGACACAATCCTGCAGAAAACGAAAAGAGGAGTGAGTGAGTAAAGGATCTCACTACTAACATTTATCATTTCTGTAGCTCAAGTCTCCTCACATCAGCATCTGTGATGGACACGCGTTTGGTCTCGATGGTGGGCTGCCGAGCAATGCGGCTCCCTCTCTCCTGCAGCGACATCTTCCTGCCTGAGACTGGAGCTCTGTGGGAGCTGACGGTCCTCTGGGTGCCGGACCTGTAGCCATTAGGCGGGGTCATGCGGTTGGCGGCCACATTCATGGCTGCCACCAAGTCCGCCAGCTCGCCGTTGTGCTCAGAGTCCTGCTCTGTCCTGTGGGCAGTGTCGGCGCTCATGGTGGCTAGTTCCGGTTCACTCAGAGCTGAGACGGCTTGGTAGAAGCACCAGAGGACGCATCACTGCACTGGAAGGTGTGCAGACAGAAATGGAGAGGCATGAAGTCACACACACTGCCAGATACCAAAGACAACACAACATGGGTTTGCAGAGATTTGAAACTTACTTGACTGAGTTGAATTTTTTGTGTCAAATTTAAACATTATGGTTGTTTGGTAATGCAGGATCTGTCTTGCTTGTGGGAAACTCCAAAATCCAGACTCTCAGAGCTGGGACTTCACATACAAGGAATTTTCTTTGGTATTTTGGTGCATTACAATAAATATAGTTAAAACAAACAGTTCTGCAAAAATCTAAAATCATAAAGACAAGATCTGTTTTGATGTGCAAACAACAACCTTTAAAATTCATCTGACCAAATTCAAATGTTCTTTTGCAAAATAACATCCACGTCAGCTTATCGTTTGTCTTCTGGGTTTGATTCTACAACAATAACAACAACATAGCTTTCGAAACGCTCCCTGCCTACTACTGTGACAAATTAAATGTTTCATTAATGTGGAAACGAATCTACTAAAGATTCCATCTCTCTGCAAGTTGATCTTCAGAACTTAGTGTCATGAACAGAAATAATATAATAAATGATGCATGTGGTGTCAAAGACATATACTTAAATTCTAATATTGGCTTCGTCTTTTTGAAATTTCAACCACAACCTAGTGACAATTACTTAATCTCACAAATCAATTCATTGCATTGTTTTACCACTTTAATTATTGGGCAATTGATGTCATCACATTTTGCACACAGATGTCTAATTCCCAGAGTGCCTTGCCCTTTTAGACCAAATAACATTATTGATTTTCCTTGAATGAATAATAGGCTTGATCCTGAGTACCAATTAAGACTGTTTGCTCACCATGTCGTCCTCTAACCATTTCCTTTTATACGTTGGCATTAGAAGTACTCCCTTGTTGTACCATACGCAGGGATGTTTGTGAGAATAATTGTGTAAAATAAAGGGCAAGGGAAAGACTAGAAATGAAAACACAGGACATGAGAAATGTCACCTCTGACAACAGTCTAGCAGTCAACACCTCATGAGGACGACTCTGTTGCAACCAATACAACAGAGAACTGAAAAGCTTCTTATGTAACAACTTAAAAAGAGTTACACAATTACACAAGACTGCTACATGCATGCACAAGCATGTGCACATTTTTAAACAAATCTATGCATTTGCAACGTGTAAAGCTGTAAAACTTGTTTCTTAAAATGACAATCAAGAGATACTTATATGCAGCCAAAGCCTAGTACTCATCTGAATCCCCCTTTAACACATCTGACACTAAGAGAATACTATGTAAGATAAAATATGAGGTAAATGACTGACTTTACTCACACAGTGAAGGTGTCCTGCAGTTAATCTGCATGTTGTCCTGCTGCTGTCGGTACTCTGTGTCTCAGTGCAGGACTTTCACTGACGGGGACGACTCTGCAGCGCTTGTTTTAAGGATTAACTGACTGAGCCGAGTTATTCTGAGGAAGAGCACCTGAAGAGTACAGGCTGTGGCGACATCAGGAGATACAACGCCAGGGTAACCCTGCAGTGGCAGTCGATAACACATTCATCTGTATGGACTATACACACTGGGGAAAAAAACTATGTTTCTAATAATATACATATACCAATGTTCTTTTTCATTTAAAATCTGTATTATGCACATTATTTTAATGCGTATTATATGACATGAATATAGGAAATACATGGTTGTACTTTTTCCTACAGTAGGCTATAATAATAATTGTTATGCTCTGTATTACTTATGATATTTCAGATTCCAGTACAGCTGACACTATAATCCTAACTTTAAGTGAGGATTAATTTGCCTGGGAATTCTGAAAGTCAAAGATTCGATCAAAGTCCTCGTGAAGGGGTCATATCTCGAGAAAACACACTGAAAATATGTCATGTATTATTTCATTGGCCGACAGCAGTGTCATTTGCAATCTGGTCGTATATTTTCCCTTCAGTCCGCGAACGCAGCATTAACAGCTCACACTTGCGCCCCAGCAGGACGCGTCTGGAGCGAACTGGTGAAGCAAAGATCACCATGTCTCTGCCGGCGCAGTTTGGTGCTCTGGGGACCGGAGAGCTGCGCGAGCTGCTGCAAGACGAAGACAAAATCAATCACCTCATCCGGTGTAGCGAGAAGGTGAGGATCTAAAAACAGCTCTCCGAGTGATTTTTTTTAAATAAATAACTTTTATTGTAGACAAAAACAATGTTGTTCTTCTAGCATACAAAGCTCTCTCTGGATTCCCTTCTCCTGGTCGTGTCCAGTTTCAGGGGCTGCAGAGGGCCGCAGAGGAGATGCTGTTTTCCAATCGAAAACTGGCAAAAGTGGGTCTCTCGCAAAAGCCTCAGTTTAAAGATGCTAAGTTGCTACTTGCAGTGAAGTACAAAGAAGTGGAAAGACTCAGAAGCCTCATCCTGGCCAAACGAGAACAACTGGGTGAGTTTTAAAACAGATTCTGTAAATTGAATCTGGCTGCCATAACTCCAGTTTCCTACATGTGCTAATTTGTATAATTCATTTTGTTTTGTAGCAGAAACATACAGTGTTCATTATTACCACAGGCATCTCCTGAAGAGGATAAGTCATGCAGAGGAGGAGTGTGAGGTGAGTATTCTGTTTGATGTGGTGTTAAATTACAGCATATATTCAATTACCTTTTTGCTCCAATACACAGTAGACAACGAGATGATGCTTAACAACAGATCTGTGATAAACTTTGCATAATGTTGCGTGTCTGATAAATGTGAGACTAGAGTTCGCAGCACATCCTCAGAGACATTAGAGGTTTGCTTAGTATTTCCGTCAGTAGAGAAGCTACACTTTTGTTTGTTTGTCACATATTCAAGTAACAAACCACCGCCCTTCTTATGACAAAGGCCTGCGGGATAAAACTGCATTTAAGTTGTGTTCAAGAACTGAAATGTCCGACCTGTGGGAGAAACAGCTGGTTGACAGGAGAGATAATTATAATATGCCAGGATATTTCTTTTTCACACTTAAGAAAGCCAATACGCTCAAACACTGACACTGCTGGAGAAGCAAAGGAGGGGTCTAATGTGGTGTAACATAATATCCATTGTGTGTGTGTGTGTGTGTGTGTGTGTGTGTGTGTGCGCGTGTTTGGAAATAATGAGGTATTCCTCCCAACAGCTGCTGTTTCAGAGGTTTGCGGAGGGGAAAACATCACTGGCAGACTTCTTGGATTGCTTTCTCACCCTGCAGAAACTCCAACACATCAGACTGGTCCTGGTGAAGAAACTCCAGGAAATGACAGAACTGAAATCGACGCAAAGGCTCGGTGAGGGCCCCCCCGACACTCAGCATTTCTCAGCGGGTTCTCATGAGCAGATCCTTAACACCCGCCTCCCAGTCTGCAGTCTAACCACAGCTGTCGTCTTACCCGCCTGCTGCCACCCTCCAATCCTGCTGCCCTTCGGCACCCATGTCAGCGCTGCCCAGTGCCTGCAGCATTTAGCATTTTCTCATGATTACGACGAGTCCCTGCGTGCAGGAGTTCATGGACGAGGCCCCAAATGGCCAGCAAGGCCCGTCCGCCTTCAGCCACTCAAGCTGCAGCAGAGGGGGCATCAAAAAGCGCCGCAATGAAGTCTAATCCAGTCTCAGATACATCTTTTTCATTTCATTTAGCTTAACAGAGTGAAAATAGTTACTGAGTAGTAAGCTTCCACAGCGTCGGGTACTGAAATCTGCCTGGGATCAGCCCTAACTCCGACCCTTTTGCAGATTCAGATTTTATTTCAATTTTTATTTGTCATATGATAAGATATTTCCTGATCTAAGTCGTCACTTTACTTTTCTTTACTTTACTTAACTTTACTTTGAGTATTTTATTTAGGTGAAGTTCTTGAGCGGTTGTTTGTGTTAAGAGGTTATTAAACCCTGATGGACAGAGAGGTTTGGCACATTTTAAAGGGCAGAAAAACATATTTATATATCTCAAATTGAGGTATTGTATTAGGAGAGGTATCAAAATAGCACTAGGTATTGACAATGGATGGATATATACATTTTTTTCTCTATGGCATAATTACAGTTACAGATTTAAGACAATGTTCTGCAGCTGCTTGTTAGACGGCGTCTGAGAGCTTTATACGTTTACATAATTTAGAAGATTACGTCATCCTCTTTAGTGTGGTCTGCAAGGCTGGTATTATAGACTTTAGACTGGGACTTTCCTACTGAGAGCCTCTTTGAGTGATAAAAACTATTCAAATGTGCTTCAGAGTGTAGTATCCTTAATCCAACCGTCCAATCAGCGCAGTTCAAATACTTTATACCACTGACAAGTATTAAAATAACACTGAGGAAAACTTTAAGCGTTGCCTCTTCAAATTCCACTACAGTGGAAATCCTGAGGTGCAGTAAGGACTCTCAGTCCATTGTCAAAAGACAATTCAAAAGTTTCAAAGAGTCATATATTAATAATAATCTGAAGTTCAAACTACTCCAGGACCAATTGTGAGATGAAACACTGTCCCCCATTACTTAGTTTTTAAGGTCGCCTTGCCGCCTTATTGTAGGTGATTTCTAACATTTCCCCAAAGTGTTTCAACACCCCACAGAGACAGCTTCTGACTGAATTACCATTTAGTATATTAAAGAGACATCTGTTTTCTGTAACACGGTGGCAGCGGCATTGAACACACCCCAATGTACAATTGGTCAGTTATCTGTATGAGGTGGTATGAACAACAAGGAATCATCAATAGCTGCTTTAACGAGGTCACAAACTTAGTTTCCCCACTAAACCTCACTGAACTTGATGTTCACACGTTTGCTCACCCTGCATCTGAAAGTGGGAAAACCGGTTCCACCAGATAACTGACCGATTTCCAACAGCTGATTGCACAAAAGCGTCATCATGTCTGGTGGGAACATATTGTTGTCTGAGTCCGTTTTGGTTCAGTGAACTTGAACTGATAACTGACACTGGATATCTCGGACAAATTTTGCGTGCAGAGACTTGTGCCGAGGTCAGCAGAGGACAACGAATAACTCTTTACTCACTTTAAACTCAGTGACCCCTGTTCATCCTAATATTCACCACTACGTCTTTACATAAAAGGCCATGGGTGATCTTGTGAACCTCATCGCGTGTTCAGTATCTTTGAGTGCCATACGGCCCAGTACAGCGTGCCATACTAATTCAACTATGAGGAAACCTCACTGGCACTACAGGAGATGATTAGCAACGTGGAGCACGCTCAGTGGCTTTTGTTACACCGCAGACTTCAGTTACATCTTTGTCAGCAGCCTCTTTTGTCCCACAAGACTCAAATTGGGCAATTTTCTTGTCTGTCAGCTGATTGTTGTGTGCTTTTCACCTCCGTGTCTCCGCACCGTTTGATGGAGAACCTGGATATTTGTGCACAGAAATGTGTGGAGACCTTTTCGGTTTTTTTATGAGCTTGATTGAAAATAGCTTCAAAATTATAATAATTACAACAAAGCCACCTGATCTGAAAAGCAAAGTATCTGATATGCAATAAGAAGCCACACTGGATCTTATTCTAAACCTATTGCAGCATATATTCTTAAAGTAAACACAGATGCTATAAAATGCCGAGTCATGTCCGAAGCATTTCATTGGCTGTAGGTAAGGACTCATATCTCACAGGGAGTGTTTTATCTTTGCATTGTTCCCCTGAATGGTCTCATGTAAAGGGGATTATAAAGCAGAGTATCTATAACAGCATGTTATAGCATCTATGTACAGCAGGTATGGAGTGACACTTGGTGGGGTTCAGAGTGGGGTTCAGAGTGTACGAATGTAGGTCAAAATTGGTTGAACTTCTTTTTAAAGCTTTTTTGTCCTTTCAACAGTGATGGATATTTTGTTTATTCTATTCATACTGTGTTTAATTTGTGGATTATGTCTTGTGGGTGTGGTTCCGGTGTCCTGTTTAATTGTATGACTCACCGATTCACTTATTATACATATTATATAGACTTTTAGATATCTATGTAATGTATAACATTCATAGATTGCATAGTATTAAACACAGTTGTGTTATTTTTAGCATTTAAGTGGTCATTTTGATCCAAAAGCTCACTTTGGCAGTATTTAGAATACATCACTTTGGCTCATTCCTAAAAGACCGAAAATATTCGGTCTTGTTAAATTAACAATAAACCAAAATAAATGGAATATTTGGGGGTTTTGGACATTTGGACAACTGATTTATTGTAAAAAAAAATCCTAAAAAGTCATATGAAACACTGCATTTTCTCTTCATCGTCATTTAACACGAACGGAATCTCACCTGAAAGCAGACGTGAAATACAAAACCCACCCCAGACAATCTATAAAACCAACAAGTTACTGTGCTTATACACAACAATGTGTGGAGGAAACCCTGCATCCCCACACCAGATTCTACTCTGTAAACAGGCCTTTGTCTTTCAGACTTTGACTTGACATAGTAGGAAAAGCACAGGAGCTACTAATACCATTAATAGCAGCCTCTTTTATTTGATTATTTACACCTGTGCTGTTCCCACGTTGAAATGTCGTCTGTGAAAAAAAGGTCTTCTGTGCGCAAGTCAGCAAAAATTCCACATGAATCACCCCGGCAGAGCGCTGCACAAGCAGTTTTATCCCTGAGGAAGAACAGGTTCCATTAAAACATAACCATTAAAACCTCTTCCTTGCCAAAGCAGCTGTCAGACAGGTCGGAGCGGAGACTCGCAGTACTGCTGGCATCTTTTCACAGCTCTTTTAATCTGCTCGTAGCTCACAAACATCACAATGTTCCAGGAGCCCAGACGCAGAAACGAGGGCACGAATCTATAAAAAGAAATCAGACATACAAACATTTAACTTTGGTATCAGTGATTGTGACACGCTATTGGTAACTACACTACATACCCCTTATAGAAAGCTGTGGGTCCCTCTTTAATCAGCATGGTTAAGGCACAGTTTGTAGCACCGCTGTACTGCCCAGGCACTGAATTCATGAAGCGCGTTTTTACCACATCCACCGGAGACGCTACAATGGTGGTGCAGAAACCCGCGGCGAAGGCTGCTGTGAGGTGACACGGCACGTTGTCTGTTGTAAAAAATGAAATTAAAAAAGAGAAAAAATAGATTTGCTTCGGTTATTGCGGGCCGCAAATGCGACACACAACGTTGAAAAGACAGGAATGATAAAAAGGTGAAGTGCCTGAAAGGAAGCACTTGCCTGTCATCAGGTCGTACTTCAGGATCAGCTCTTTGATGATGTCATAGGTCACCAGCTCGGAGCAGTTTACGATGGCATTGCGAGTTATATTTGGCAGACACCCTGAAAAGACAACAGTTCAACATTGTAAACAATGAAGTTCAACCTTGAAAGAGTACTTCACCAATGTAGCATTGTCGGACTCACGATGGACTGCTGAAAAAAAAAGGGATAAAACAAATTATTATATATAATATCCCACAAATTCTTCTTCCTTGCCAAAACCTGGCGCCTAAATTACCCACAATGCAACTTGGCCGCTGAAAGTTCAGATGGGGATTCAGGTGTGTTATGCTAACAGCAGCTAATGTAGCCTCGAGCTGCTAGCCTCAAGCAGAGATGAGGAGCGGGCTACTTCTTTCTAACTCCACACCCACACATTTTTGTTCAGTTTCAAACTCAAAAGTGACATCACGTGAGTCAGTTTATTCAGTCCTGGCAAGTTAGCCACTAAAGGCTTTTTTTCACACATGCAGCAAAGTCTTGAAGCCGGACTTTGACATGTAAAATCAGTGGAGTTCCCCTTAAAGAACAGGTAGTTTTTCATTATTTCCCCATTTTCACTTACCTTTCCAGAGCCCTTTAACGCCCTCGTCCCTGGCAATAGTCTTGTAGGCATCAATCGTGCCACTGTACCTCTTCACAGAGCTGCTCTCGGGCAGGCGGACCTGAGCCTGGAACCTGACTTTCACCACATCAGTGGGCTGAGCGATGGCCACCGCCATGGCCCCCGTGGTGCAGCCTGCCAGGAGCCGAGTCCCGATTCCCGCATCTGGGACACAAGCAACGCGTACGTCAAGACGCGTCGTTTCACGTTAACACAGTAATTTGAGACTGAACAGGGGTGCAGTTTTGATGATGACAGTGATTGACACGTGGGAGTTAATTAGTTGCAAAACTAGAAAATTGGCTGTGGAGTTGACACTTCTGTGTGTGCCAATAAAACATTTCACTGGCAAGCAATCAACAAGACATAAAAACATACCGCAGTTCTATTTTAAGCATTTGCATTATGAACAACCCAGAAGTGAAAGCTGCAGAACAGCAGCAGGAAACAAGCACCTTTTCCTCTTCCTCTGCTTGTTAACTTTCAAATTGGTTTATCCCGTCATCAGCACTGGATGAGGATGGAACCCTGACAATCATGGCAGGAGCCTCTCGAGCTAAAAGGATTCAAGTTAATGATGCTGCAGTGATGGAGATCGAGACCTCCGGCATACACTCCTCTGTTCCCCCACATCTTGGAGCTAGTTTTCTGTAAAACCGGTTCACAGAATGCAGCTCTTTGTATTTTGAGCACAAACATCAGGCTTTCTAAGTATGGAAATAGTGTATTTTGCAGTAAGTAAGAGTTCTCTCTCCTTCAGTGAGCTTAGTATGATAAACCGATTGTTGCTGGATCAAGACACAACACACGTTTCTATTCTAACATATTTAATTCTATTCCTATTGTTCTGACTACATTCAAAATACTGTGATCACCCAGTCTGCCACAGATGCATTCAGGCATCCCCAACGGTTTCTGAAATCCTAGCTGTCATTTTTGTCTAGTTGTTGTCTTTATGTTTCCAACTGCGTGTCAGAATAAATAACGATTAAAGCTGCAAAGATAAGATTTAGCGATTTGTCAAATCGACAGAAAACTAACCGGCAACTAATTTGATAACTTATTAAAAAGTTGTCATTTTTTTCAAGCAAAAATGCCAAACATTAGATGGTTCCAGCTTCTCTAATGTGAAAATTTTCTCATCTTACACACAAAAAAAAAGGTTGCGGAAATATTCTGCCAACTAATCGATGTTGAATATAAACATATATATAGTAATGATCTGATTTAACAAAATCAATAAAAGAATAAAGTGGATATATTCAGTGGTTTTCACAATATCCCACGTTTGTTGGCCTCTGAAGCAGCCACATCAAGGCGATAACTTGATCTGCGTTTTATCATCTCAAACAAATTGCTGAACTGTGATGGAATGGACAAATACAGCAAATCACTAGTTAATATTCTGCCAAAGTGATCTCTGCACTGCTCGGCTGTCCGTGGAAACACGTTGGCACGTACTGTCTGAGCCCCTGGTGTAGCACTGCTTCATGGTGTCATACAGGCCGATGCGGATCGAGGCGAAGCTCATCTGTCTCTGCAGCCCGGCCACCAGTCCGCTGTACAGACTCCTCGGGCCCTCAGTCTCCACCATGGTAAACAGGGTGCCGAACACACCTCTGTATTTCATCCTCTGGCCTTCCAAAGAGGGCCTGGATTCACCTTGAATCTGAAGTTACACAGAGAAACAACTTTGATGATGTTTTGAGACTTAACAGTCTGCTGGCAGAAGGAAAACGTGTATTTAGAGTTGCTATAATAACCAAATCAGCCTCTTATGAAGTGTATAAGCCTATAATCAGTTTCCTGAAAAAAAACAATGCAACAAGCAGGGCTGTAAATACTGTGGAGGGCACTGAGAAAATGTCTTGTATTTAGAAATGTGGGGTTTTTAATTACCTTTAATGTTCTACAATTACACGTGGTGAGTTTTCTTTAAGGCTGACTCTGATCTACACAGTAAATGTCCCTACATTTGGCTGTTTTTAGGCCAAATTAATAAAAAAAAACATCTAGTAAATTGACATTTCTGCACCAGATTTATATCCTGGCATTGTGTACAGTGCTTTGACTGCATTTTGCCCAAGATGAATTGATAGAAAACCTCATTAAATGAATATATACTGTGAAGACATGTTTTAGGTGGCTATAGTCACAAATGTCATGAGGGGGTAGTTTGGGGGTTTAATGGCCTCAGTATGTCCGTGCATCTGTGTGAACAGTGGGTGATCCTCACCTGCAGTCTGACTTTGGCTGTGTCCAGGGGGAAAGTGAGCAGGTCGGCCACACAGCCAGCTGTTCCAGCTGAAAAGATCTTGACAGCGACTGTTGGGGCCAGATCCGCAGTTCTTCCACCAGACATGATCAACGATTGAGCTTAAATGAGTCAAAGCCCGTAAATAAATAATAAAAAAAAACCAGACAACGCAGCTTTTGTTCCGTGTCCGCATTAAAAGGATTGCATTCGGCAAATTCAATATTTGAGCAAGCGAATCATTCCGTCCCTTCAAGACACATTGTCCGGGTGGGCGGGCTGCCGCCGCCAGCGTCAAGTCTCAGGTATCGAAACGTTTGTGTTTGGAAAGCAAAGTCCTCGTCTTGTGGCATTAGCCACGAAGAAACTCAAAATGACCATGCCACTTCGAATGGGGGTGGGAGAACAACACCACAGCAGCCTGCCTCCGCAATGAGCGACACTATCAGACAGACTGGAGGTGCTCCCTGCGGAGTCCAGCCTCTTCTGCACAGCTGTGCAGCTGCACCGCCCCGCCGCGTGGAGAGCAGGCGCACTACCAATTGCTCCACACCTGTGGGATGCCAAATGGCTCTGTGGGTCACGATTCACCTGCTTTTAAAACCGCAAGCAGGCATCAAGCCATGGGCATTCATCTAATTAATGAATGCCTTGTCGGTGGTCTTATTGGAGCACTGGTCGAAGTTTGTGCGGAATGACCTCATTGAAGCTCCTTGTGGCGGTTAGAGGCAAAACACCTACCAGTATACCCAGTTATATCAGCACTGGTGTACGGAGAGGCCCCTTGAACAGCAGCACCGCACATCCTCCACCTCACACTGGTAATGTGTCCAACTTCCACACATTTAGACTTGACGTCAGATGTAAGTTTCATGTATTTGTGCTACAGCCGACGATGCACAGGTCCAAACAGTCAAGACATGAATCTTAACCCAGCCTGTTCTAAGAATCAGGATCTGGTATCCCAAACAAAACAATCATGTATGTCGAAAAAATAATAATAATAATAATGACACAAAAAGACATCCAGTGTTGAAAACAGTTAATATTTATTTATAATAATACAAAATGTTACATTTAATGTACATGATCTGAAAGCACCGAGCAGTACAAAAACACACACCACATACTACCGACTGTTGTCCAAGTGCGCTGCAAATATTTGTGCTATTCTTTCCGTCTCTTTCTTCATGGACGATGGCGACATGTGGGGACGCTGTCGCGGGCCTCTGCTGTGAACTGGACAGCTCGGCCCCTGGACACATCAAAACAGAAACGCCTGCAGTGTGAATGCTTGATCAATAAAACGGAGTCTAAGAATACTTATTTTCTACTGTATTTAATAAACAGGACATGGAAAGTAAAAAAATATAATAAAAAGTGTACTAAGATAACATACCTTCAAGGTTTGGCTCAAAACAAACAAACTTTGGATTCTTTGTGTGTCTGAGGTGTGTGGGACCGCACGAGTCACCGCTCAGACACAGCACGCCTTTGTGCGGTTAATGTTCGGGCTAACGGGTAGACAAGCTCGTCACGTGTCCAACTGTAAAATCTGAAGATCTGGGACACTTTGTGGCACGTTGTACACACAGTACACATGCAGGCGTGTGCCTTTCTAAATCTATCCAATCAATTCAGTTTGCCTCGTGTGGAACCAAATCAAGTTCTACAGATATTTAAAGGATAATTGATCCTTTATTTATAGGCTCATTCACATAAATACATATGTTAATGAGGGATTTCAGATAATAATTTTCATGTTTTTGCTTTGTCATTATGGGTTGTAGAATGAACTGCCCCCCCCAAAAATGTGAAACCCTTTCAAACTTACACATAACACAATCAAAGGCTGCAAGAGGTGAAGGGGTCTGAATACCTGATATATGAAGTCACTGTACACTACTTCCTTATGAAGTTCACTCATGATGTGACATTTCAAAAACAACCCACATGTTACCAGTCTCGTGGCATTGTGCAACAGTTTGTTGTCGGCACAGTTTAGTTCTCGCAGTAAAAAACAAGACCAGACCTTTGGTTAAATCGCAGCAGTGTCCCTAAACACAGTGTACTGAAGGTGACCGATGGGATCCAAGCACATTATTCTTTTGATCTTTGATGTTCAAACTACTTTGTCAACTCCTTTCCCAATGCTAAAGGTGACGGACACGACCTACTTTGAAAATATGACGAAAGGAAAATAACATGTTGCTACAGAGACTGAATGAGGGCAGACAGATGACGCGTTTGAATGGAAGGAACGCCTGCAGCATCAATTTGAAATATGTGTAGTCATGGGCGGACCTGTTAATGCTGCACAAATGAGAGTTAAATTACACTGAACTTTGGTACACAGTGTCACTGTTCTAGACTGGTCTTTGTTCTGCATGTGTCATGTGGAACAAAAAGTGATTTATTTATCACGCCCTGACAGTTTAGCCCTGATGTCAACTGGCTTTAAATTTGACTTTGTTTAATATCATATTAGTCAAAAGAAAATCTCACCTGTAATAAATTATCGCAACGGGACTGTGTGTCATGAAACAATTAAAATGAATGCCAGGATATTGGGGTAATGATGAGAGGGGAGTGAGACGTAGTGAGGGGACAGAACGAGTGAGTGCGAATGCCAGAAGTCGAGCTGGTGTCAAATACTCACCGGCTCACCGGATGCCTGAGAGAAAGAAGGAGCTAAACGTATGACTCTCATAGATGCCTCCAGTTGGTGAGAGGGGAGGAAGAAGTTAGGGACCTCCGCAGCGACCGAGCTTTACGCAGAATGTTAAAAAAAATACAAAGAAACACAGTGATGGAATCCGCCAGGCCGGATAAGATCAAAGATTCATAAAGGAGAAGCTGGTAAATGCCAAAAAGGCACTACTACTACTGACTACTACTTGTCAAGTTGATTTATATTCTACTTAAAACGCTGACGACAGATGCATCACTATCATATACACTCATGTGCCAGTTTATTAGGTACACCTAGCTGAAACCTTTCCGGCCAAATACAACAGTCCTGCAAGAAATACAAACTTCACGAAGGTTATAATGTTCAGCTTTTGTTTTAGACACGTGTTGTTTGAACTTTATGGTAGTTTTGTCATAAAGCTTTGATCTTACGCGGTTTAGATCCAACAACAGCGAACTGACAGCCAACAACAAACAGATCAAGGATACAGCTGGGCTGGCGTGTCTTGATTGTCCAGGGAGCATGAAGCATCATGGGTATCTGCGGCATGCTGTGATGAAGCTTTGTCACCTGACCCCTCGTCTGGGTTGTTGGGTTCTTTTGCCCGTTTCTCATCTAAAACTTGTTGTGTCCTTTCATCCTCTGTGTCTGTGTCGGAGGCGTCTCCTGCTGATTCACTAAAACGCTCGCTTTCCTCTCGTCTGGCACGTCCGTGCTCCCCGCTACAGTCGTGAGTTCGCAGATTAACCACCTGCCTCTTGCCTCTCTCGTCCTCGTCTTGGCTCAGGTCCGGCTCCTCTTGCGCCTCAAAGCTCTCCAGAGAAACCATGTCAGGTTCTGACAGGATGCTGGTCCAGGGACTGGTTTTATCTGTTAAAGAAGTCATCTCATTCAGAGGCCTCGGCTTCACCACAACCTCCTCGTAATTTTCCTCTTCATCGTCATCAGCGTCTTCGTCCCGTCTGCAGCATGTCCCATCTTCATCTTCATCCGATCCTTCCTCGCTTTCCTGCCTGGACGCAGCGGCGCTGTAGTCTCGCCTGTCCTTTTCTTCCTCGGGCTCAGAGTCTGTGCAGTCCTCGGACGTCTTCGGCAGCGGCAGCCGAGACACATCGTCTTGGGAAGAATCTGAAGATCTGCGCGGACTGGAGAAACTCTCAGCGACAATCTGAGGGTCGTTGTCTCCAACAGGGGAAGTCGGTGAGCTGCTCTGCGTGTTTGAGGGAATCGTTTCTAGGTGGTGTCCTCGTAGACCTGGGTGGAGAGGACTGAAGATTTTAGAAACATAACCCTTGAGAAGATCAGGCTTATTTTTTCATTTTACTATCTTTGACTGCCAGTTAGCTTTAAGACAAGGTCATACTTTTTCATATATAACTTTTTTAACTACTCTTTCCTGTTTTAAGTGTTGCTAATGTCTAAAACCACATCTTGAAAGTGCTGTTTGTGACGTAGGTTATTATAAACCAACCATTATAAACCAACTACTGCGCAGCCTCAACAAATAGTCTGACTGATTGATTAGTAAATGGACAGAAAAGAAAACAGCAGCTACTTTGAGCATCAATTTATCGTTTTAGTAATTTTCCAAGAAAAATTCCCCAAATTTAGTTTGTGTCTTTGTGTTTTAGCTTTGAGTTTTGGACTGTTGGCCAGATAAAACAAGCAATTTCAATACACCACCTTTATACTGGGCATTTTGCACAACGATACATTGATTATATATAAAAACTAATGCAGAAGAAAATAATTACATATGCTACATAATAAGTTAATATAAATAGCACAGCCACTTTTAGAGTGACAGAAATGGAGCATTGACTTTATTCCATTAGTTGACATTTCAGCCCCAGTGGTCCTTCTTCTGTCTGAAGCCTCCATTTATGGTAAAAGTGTACAAGTTACACAGCAGACTGTGTCCGCAGTGAACTCTGGGTCGCCCGTCAGGGTTGGGTAAACTAGAACAACCCCCCAAGAACGATCTTTAAATGGTCAAATTGGTATCGGACATTTTGATGAAATAATGTTGATACATTTTCCACGTGTTGGTCGGTAACTTCAGACCCATAAAGTGGACCCCCCCTTTAGCATGGGGAAAGAGCTCACCGCTAATGATATTGTTGACTTCTCCAACTAACTGGTTGGACTTGAGAAAAAGCTGACACGTGTCTGTGTCCCTCTTTTCCTCCGGCTTTGTGCGACAGTCCTGCTCGCTCATGGGCGGGAATGTGGGAGTTGAAAGCTTACGGCTGAAGTATCTCTGGATGTTGTCGAGCTCACTTAGTTTTTTCCTGTAAAAAGAAGGAGTTTTACTTTGATAAAGCTCTGGTTTTAAGATAAAAACAACAGGGAAATGATGTCGGACCGTCTTTCTGAACGATACCTGAGTGCTGAGAACAGGAAGGAGCTGGAGGGATTGATGTCAGCAGCACCGCTGCTACAGACAGAATGAGCTGCTGTTTGCTCCTGCAGACTCTGATGGTAAAGACGTACTTTGTCCATGTGCTCAAAATGGCGGTCACTCTCGCTGGCCCTGAACAGTTGGAAAGACGATGAAAGAATACACCGGTAGACTTTGCTTTAGCTTTGTACAGCATGTGGAAATGTGTTTTTAATAATGTGCGTATCAAAATGTGAGTAACTGTCCTACAAACCTTTCAGAGAAGAGCCTGTCCGTGTGGTCAGGTGAGGAGATCTTCTGCTCGGGGTACCGACTGATGTGAGAGGGGAAGCTGCTGTATGTGGCTGTGGTATGGTAGCTGAGAGGGAGTGCCTGGAACAAAAAACACATTCGGCGTTATTAGTGTGTAAAACTGTGAAACGATAATTGTCAAAGGCATACTGGGAGTGTGAATGCTTTCTCTCACAGATGAGTTTTTAGCTGCTTCTTCATTCACAGGTTTCCTCTGTCCTCGGAGGTCTTGGACCCCCTTAAGTGGAGTGATGGACACTTTGAGTTGGCCGTGACACTGACCACTAAAGTCTGTAATGTTGTACCAACCACACACTGACTGGAACCCACACAGTAAGGGGGACAGATCCACAGAGGCAAATCCAATCACCCTCTCCATTTCTAGGGAAGTAAAACAACCCACGAGTGAATAAATATATCAAACACATCAATGTGATATACATCATGAAGTGAAACTGCTTCCTGTACCTCCTTTGTGCCAGACTTTGAACACGAGAGATTGTTGCGGATCAACCAATAGCTGCTTTGAAAGCCTGTAAATTTAAAACAAATTATCAGCCTGATATTTGAAAAGTGATTTGTTTGACAGAGATTTAGGTTAAAGTCAGTGATGTAACTCGACCTGCACTCGTGCAGATGGTCCCACACAGGGCAGTCAGTGTTGGCGATGACAGCTGTGGACGCTGGTTCTGCCGACTCGGCAGTGACGTACGAAACACAGCAGCACGGTAACGCTTCACTGCGCTCTGCTAGAGGACAGCCTGCCAGAGAAACACAACACACACACATTATTAATGTACTGTATGTTAAAAAATAAATGTGTGGAGGAAGAAAAGATTTCAGGCCGTGAGTTCACCTTTCAGGTTTAGGTGCATCGCTCGGTCCACTGCAACAGTCACAGGGAAACATTCATCCGTGCTCATGTCTTTGTGCTGCACAGTAGTGATGCCTGGAGTTGTTCTGGAGGCTTTATTCTCGTGGCTGCTTTGTGTGTGTAACTGTTTGGGTGTAGTGGGCGAGGGAGCTCGATCTGCTGCCTCCGCCTCTTCTGATGAGAGCTCCCCCTGGCTGTCTGAGTACACTTGTGTGTCAACTCCAGCAGATGCCTCCACGGGGACGGGACCTGCTGTCAGGGTGATGTGCACCCTGACAGCAGCCCCTTGTAGATCTGCTGCAGAGCGTCTGAAGAGCGGATACACGCCTGTGAAACCACAATACTGGGATTACACTCAGAAATACAGAAAATAATAACCAGTTAAACAATCAATCATTTCTTACCACTGAGAGTAAGCTTCTGCGTGGGTGTCTTGGCAAGAGAGGACAGATCCACAAACGCAGAACCCACCAGTCGGTCTGTGTCTCGGGGCCTTTGGGTTTTGTCTTTTTTAAAGGCAACCCACACCTGAACCTCCAGCCTCTCCTCTCGAAGATACCACATCAAGGGCTGAGTGTTCCTCAGCTCCACAGTTCTGCTTCCCTGGAAAGTCACAGCGGCCTGGCCTTCCTCCCCACCCTCCTCAACAGAGGGGTGTTTCATCTGGGAGCAGAAGGCATCCTGGTCGTAGAACTTGTACCTGAAGTAGCAGTAGGTGGAGCGCTGAAGCTCACTGTCGCCTGGCAGAAGCAAGCAGTGCACAGGTATCCACGCTCTAGGCATCGATAAAGTCAAAGACATTTTTTTTTTGCTGTCTCCCCAGTCTTCTTCATCTTCTTGGATTTCATTCTCAGCTATTTCCCAGCCCACACCCTGAGCAGCTTTAACGACCCTCTCCCTGTCCGAGTGGTGGCCGAAGTTGACAGAGATCTCGAGGCCCCCGACCAAGATGTGCTGGTGCTGAGAAGAGCTTGCTTCATGAGGTATATAAACTCCAAACCAGCCAGAAATACCTTTATGTTTGGAAAAAGAAGCACAATGACGATGATGTGTTCATCAGAATCTATTTGATTTGGTCACTTCAGAGCGCAGCATACCTGTTCTTTTATGGATAAGATCAGCCAGTGGGATTTTCACTGCGCCCAACATCACGTCCTTCGGCTTATGAGTGAGCACTGCTGCAACAAACAGCACAAAACAAATAAGTAACTTGCACACAGATACTATGGACCAACATTAAAACTACACACCTAATCCTTGTTTATAAGAATGTTTTGAACAAATTTGAAAAATAAATTGTGGAACAACATGATGTCCAGCTGTCAAATCCAAGTGGGAAAACTCATCCAAACTTAGTAAATAAAAAAATAAAATAAAATCACGTTAATCTAAAGTCTTGCTGGGAAAAGCATTATAAAAGCATTATAATGTTTGCATTAACATTCTTATTAATATGTATTTGTGGTAAATAAAACCAAATAACCTTTGCGATTGTCTCTGTTCCAGAGGGTGAAGACTGCCGTGGCTTCTTCCAGCTGCTCAGCCAGGCTGCAGGTCTCTCCGCTGCTCCTCTGCACCAGCAGGTCGCAGGACACCTCCATGTGGTGGTCGAAGTCCGGGCAGAAGGTCCTGGCAGCCACGCGGGTGCTCCTCCTCTCACGCTCGGGCAGGAAGGAAAGCTGGACTGTGACGTACGGGTTCACCCCGACGCCGGCAAAGTAGCTGAATCTTTCATCATGTTCAGATACGACCCTGAAACAGAGGCAGAAGCAAGCTGAGGACACTGGGGCAGTGTCTGTAAATATGCTTAAGGAAGAAATAAGCAATTACTTCTACAATTCAGTGTGATGCAGTGCAAGTTTGAAACCCTCCAGTTTTATCTTCACACACTTTAAAATTCTGTTTACTATCACACGAACGAAATAAAAAGGTTAGTGATGTACCTTGCGGCAGCCTGCAGACCTGAAGCTCTGTGCACTTGAATCACGAGCGTCACAACACGAGACGCAGCACCTTTACCAGTCCCTCCGGGTCTCACCGGGCGGTGCTTGTACCGAATGCACACATCCAACAGGCCTAAGAAACACAACAGATCGGGAAGGCGGACATTTAACATACTAAATGTGTCAATGCAGTATTATATTACCATTACTGTGTGTGTCTGTTTACCTGAGGGCTGAGGCTGATGGCCTGTGGGACCGTCTGCCCTGGGAATCAGGGGCAGGGAGAACATTTGAGCCTCGTTAGGATGCTGTCTTTGCATGGTGACCATGGCACACAGTTTGGACAATGGCAGCATTCCTTTGGCTACAAGCTGGTCTCGAACGTTTGGATAATAATATCTGCAAAGATAAAAATCCCTTAGCTTAATACTTACTGATTTCATATAAAGAAACTTAAGTGTTGCATCAAGCTGTTACCAGTTTTTTTAAACCTGCTCCATTCACATTCTGGCTCCCTATAACTTGTGTAGTTAAGTTATAATTTTCAGGAGGTGGATGTCTGCCACAATGCACGTATGAAATGACGCAGAAGCATAATTCAGGATTTAGGCACAGGAAATCTAAAGAAGTCAAGTTTCAGGGTAATGACAACATTTTAGCTGTCAATTTCCAATTTGTCCCCCAATTGGACAAGATGACCACAAACCTGCACCACACTTCAAACTGGACACCTCCTCCACTGCTTAGGCCTTGGCTCGACAGAGAGCTGAGCAGCAGCCTCTGAACGGGCATTCCTTCAGGAGCCAGAAGCACATGCGTCTCAGCGTGGCCGAACACCGGGTCAGGGACACACAGAGTTGTGGTCGTACGAAACGGCTTCAGGTTCACGCCTGTTGGAGAGGAGATACAGGTCAGAGTGAATCAGAGGGAGAAAAAATGCTTCATGGGAAATTCTTAGGTTTTACACGCTGAAATGGCCTTACTGCTCTCTATGAGGTTTTGGTCCAACTCTGCAGCAGGGTTGCCCTCCTGACAGGGGAAAGTGTACTGGACGTAGCAGTCAGCTTCACCCCACACTGTGGACTGCAGAGGTGTCAGCCCATTTACTTTCTCCACTCTTATCACAAACACATGCTCTCTCATAGCTTCCTCTTGTGCTGAAATTGCCTGATGGAGAAACAGTGTTGAAAGGAGGTAAAAGGGACTTGACATCGTATCAGCAGTGTTACTACTAGTTTATTATATTATTTATTATTTTTTAATAGTGCAGATTATATTTGTTTTCAGTTTTATCACTTTATTGTGCATCGGCCTTAAGTAGTCAACATTAACACTGACCTTTGTTTGTAAATGCGGCTGGTGATCAAGCAGATGAACTGGTCTCATGACGCGAGACAAAGAGTCGTATTCCTCGTCCCTCGTGCGCTGGAGGGCGGCTATCTGCTCCGATCGGCCCAGAGCCAAAACAACCCTGAGGTTCCCTTTACAGCTACCTGAGAACACATCAACGACTGGCATGTAGCAGTCCACCCCTAAAACAGGGTACTGCGCCTGGAGAAGAAGGTGAGCGATCTTCGGATCCCTGGATAGAAAAAAAAAAAGGAGGAGAAGTTAGTGGTCTCAGATGCAGCCTTATTATGACAGGCGTACCATAGCGCCCCCCACAGGACAGGTTCAATAAGTTAGGTAAACGATCCCCATAAAGTTGTCCAACAAGACTCAGATGTCGTAGTTGTGTTTGTAATATCTAGGGTTACAACAAATGATTTGATAAGATATTTTATAGATTGACTGATCAATCATTTGGTTTATAAAGAAATGCCAGTTATTTCAGTTTACAGTTTCCAATATCACTTGAAATATTTATTGATCATTCACACAGTGTGTCTCACTCTAATCCAGACAAAAAAGAAGAATCTAAAAAATAAATAAAAATGTGTCGTCCTTCCACGACTTGCCTAAATGATACGTAGAACTGGTGGAGAGGTAATTTAACGAGGCCGAGGAGTCGATCCTGCCCCGAGCCTCCGGTTCTCTGCCACACCTCGATTACCATCATATTATTCTTCATCCGCTCCAGCAGCTTAGTTGTTAATGTCACCGGAGTCACCTGAGACAAAGGGATGGAGAAAAAGTCACAGAAGATTCTGCATTTACGACATACTGCAGGAGAACGTTGGACCACATGCAGTTCAAAGACTTGATCTCCAGGGCTAACCTGAACAAAGTTGAAAGAAGGGTTTGCCTGTCCCCAGCTGATGACAGATCGCGCCGTCTCATCGCACCAAAAGAGTTTACAGTTCAAGTACACGTTTGGTGCCTGCATGGGCCCACAGGTGAAGTTCTTTCCATCAGGCACCATGAGCAAGGTGTGCAGCAGCAGCAGCAGCTCAGGGTCCTCCTCCACCTGCCGCCGTGATGTACGAGGAGATGTGTGGAGTTCTGGATGGGGAAAGGGTTCTTTCGAGGGTTTCTGAGGACTCCAAACGTTCAGCCTGGAATCTTCAAAAGAGCCAGCAGGTAACTCCTTCCTGCCAACATCAACATGTTGAGATCTGGGGCTGGTCCGTGTCTGTGGACTGGGCGTGGTCTGGGAAGGCGATTTGTTTCTTTTACTTCTTTCAGAGGAGAAATCCTTGTTGTCTGTAGCAAATTCTAGTGACACCTGAGAAATGAAAACCCTTCTATGATAGTCACTTGGAAAAGACATATCAGGCTTGCAAACATGATATCCAGGGTAAAAAACTCAGAACCCAGTATATCACCTTGAGAGGTCCTATCTCCCGTGTTTCACCGGCTCCTTCCACGCTGTGTACAGGTAAGATGAGAGACTGACTCAGCTGCTCGCTCTGCAGCAGACGGCGCAGTGGGTGAACTGCCTTTCCCATGAGAACAGGCTGCAACAAGAGAAGCTAGGGTCGTCACCAACTCTTCATTGCTTTAAGTGCTTTATAGTAAAGGGTTTTAATTAATGTCTATTTGTGTTTCTAGGTATTTATTACAAACAGCCAGTCATTTTAATTTGCTTTTTATGGAAGCTCTAATTCATAAAATAGTCAGATTAAGAAGGAGCCTTATTTTATAAACATGACACAGCCTTAAAATATAAAACATCATAAATAGCAATACAAGAAACCACTAGAGAACAAAATTCTACTAATCTAATCTGCTAATGCTTGATGGCACTAACATGGAAGAAAATTATTATTTATTATTACCAGAACAACTTACGTTTCAACAACTATACAGGTATGCAAAAATGTAACCCTTAAGGTACACCTATGTCAAAGAATACAGTAGATATCCAAGAGTCAGTCACTCTTAAACCAATCAAATGAATAATGTTTTGAGCTTACTTTCTTTTGGTCGCTCTTTCGTGAGTAAATCTTGAAAATCAGATCGGTTCCCCACCATTGTTTAACTGCTGCTGCACTGAAGTGGACAGGAAACACAGAGCGCTGATGGAACTTCACTGCTAAAAAAAACACAGAGAAGAGTGTTTGTGAGACATCGTCACAAAACTCTGGCGGAAGCAGTGTTTTTCACTCAGCTGGGTTTCATAGGACACTCTAACAAGTCGTACCTCCTCCAGTGACTTTACTTGCAACAGCTCTGGTCACCTCCCCATCACCACCCTTACTACGATCATGTCGACTGGGAGTGGAAGCCACTGGGAACGCGTACTCGATAAAATAAGTGCTGATGAAAAAGAGAGGAGACATCACAGGCATTTCTATCTCATTAATGTTATTTTAAAAAGACATACAAAATGTGATAAATATTTTGCCTACCACTTCTTGCTGGTTAACGGTCGAGGAGGTCTCCCTTTGCTCGAGGTCTTTCTGGGTGTGGTGGTTGCGCTGCCTGTGGGTACGGTCAGGGAGTCCACGGTCACTCTCGCCAGCCGGATCAAACTCAGCAAAGACAACTGCTCTGCGCTCAGGCCAAGAGCAACACCACCAGCATCTGCAGGCCGCTGAGGCTCTGAAGTCGGACTGGGCACAGTCAACATAGGGTGAATAGTTGTATTAACTGTACAAAAGCTGGTATAGTTATACTAGTCTATTCTCATTCTGTATGTTTTGTCTGTGCTCTATGTAATCCTGGTACCTTGCGTATATCCCGTATAATCCCATTTTCATTTGCATTCGTTGTTACTGGCTTATTTACAGATTTTGATCAATTAGAGTACCTAAAGGTGAAGATATGCCCTTTGAGATCAAGTTCAGACCGTCGTTACATACTGCTTATCTACTGGCTACCTTTGACAAGAAGAAATATCAGATGACACCCAACCCCACCCCCCAATCTTCTGAAAGGACCTATTTACTGTTTAGTGTCCAAGCAGCATGGTTCAAGAAGCATTTAAAGGCCCTTACTCTCCACTAATCTTGGGTCCAGACTGTGTCAGCTGATTTTTAGTGGAGGACACTTTCCCTTGACCCTCCGCCTCAGTGTCATTTGGTCTGATATCGGACATCTGAAGGACAAGAAAACAAGAACGACTTTAAGTAACCGAGGAAACTGACGCTGATATTACACATAAAACACAAATTATCAGAAAATCATCTACTTACAGGAGTTTGGTAGAACAAATTTTCCAGTAAGCTGTGATCATATTGTGGATCATTGAGCTCACTTTCCCCACACACACTGCTATGGTCAGACAGAGACTCGGGGTAGGAACCCTCTCCATCCCAAAGAGGCAGAGGAGATGTGTTCAAGCTAAAAAGAAAAAGCAAAAAAAAGAGTAAACAACTTGGAGAAAAGAAAAAAACTGCTAAATGTTTCTGTCAACTGTGGAAGTAAATGTGCACACATGTACCTTCCGAGGAGCAGATCCACAGCTCGGTTATCCATGTCAGCAGGACAGTCTGAGACTACAGCAACATCATCAGAGTGCTTTGAATCGGCATGAAGAATATTTTGAAGAAACATCCCAGAGGTAGAAGGGAAGGGCCTGCAGACACAGAAGTAAAGTATCATAGACATGTGCATTATAAGGTGATAGAAAACATAGTTGTTGTTTTTTTACAAACTTTTGAAACACTAACTTGGACGGTGGCAGGATGTAATCCTTTCGGAGAGACAGAGGGGTGTCTCTCTTTGCTGGCGTGGAGTCCATGTCACATTTCAAAGCTGATACCACCATGGCATTTCTAAGCTTGTCTCCACGCTCCAGAATAACTGAGGTGGAAAGAAATGTTGGGCATTTGTTAAAAAATGTGTGCGTTTGTGGTTATGTACATCTGATGTGCTGTCGTGCTGCATCCAACCTGAGAGGATATCATTGGTTGTTTGGCCACAAGGCTCCTGACTTGAAGGGTTCACAGCCGTGCCACCTGTCTGAGAAGCGTTTGTTCTCGGCATCTTGTTCTCCAGGGAATCTTTGTCTTTGTCTTTCTTGGTATTTTGGAAATATAAGTGGTCTTTCCCTCTGACAGAAAAAAAAAATATTATGCTTATAAAGATTATTATGTTCAGATTTAAACCTTAAACTACAAATAGCTACAACAAGACCAGCAACAACTTCAAACCTTGGTGTGTTTCCACTGCTGCTCTCAGCTGATTCTTTCCCGCTGCCAGCTGCCAGCGATCTGGGCTGCGAGGGCACAGTCAGTGTGGTGACGTGTGGTCCTTCAATGCTGATATCTGTGATGGGACATGAGCTGCTGCTGTCATAGGCTTCTATCAGAGGCTCCAAAGTAAGAGAAACCTGAGAGGGTAAAAGAAAATGGATCATGTTATTTACTAATTATAACTAAATTATTAAAACAAATTAAAATTATAATACCTTGAACATATTAAACGATGTTCAAAAATACATCTAAATATTTGAGGGTTTGAAAGGTATAATAGAGCCAATGTTTTATGTTCTTGAGCCTTTAAATAGTACTTGTGATACTCTTTTGCCAATACACAGTAAGGTCACAGTCTGCTGACATAATTGTCATAAGAGAAAATAACCATTTAAGTAGTCGTATAGTCGTCATATAATGCCAAACTTCAGGACATGAAACTTCACTTGCAGGTGGTATTCCACAAATGTGAATTCAAGTTTTCCCTCACCTGTAACTCTCCCAGCTTTTCAGATGTCGGAGACACAAGGGTGTAAAATCCACCAATGGGGTGTGACAGAGAGAGCCGAGAGATGCCCGCAACCTGAGCCCGTGCGATCGGCAAATGATCCGGTTTTGTCAGAACTTCCAGCACCAAAGAGCCCATGTCTGTCCATCAATGACAGGAAAGTGGTTGAAGTTTAAACATACGTTTGCAGCGTAGCAAACTCAAACACATCCAAGCCTTCTGAGATACCTGTAAGATATGAGGTCAACTGCTTTGGCCCACAGCGGATGGGGAAGCGAGCTGTGGTCTTGATGGTCTTCTGTGACGCCTGCAACCCATCTCTCGGAAAGAAGTGTGTCCCGTTGGATGACTCTCCCCACCAGCGCAGCCTGACGAATGCTGCAGGCGGAGGCTTGTGAACCGTCCATAATATCCGACTTATCGTCAACCGCAGGAAGCATCTCAGCTGGCCCTCGACCAGAGGAGGGAGGCTGGTGGAGGGGGGCACATCGCTGGGGGCTAAAAAGAGTCATTTTTAATTACAGCAAAGTCTAAACACAAACAATGCAAACACTGTAAATACTAAGGTCAAAGGTCACCATACAATGGGACTGGAGTGCTCAATGTTGGCTGGTATAACAATCATATACTTTACTGTTCACTATGGCTGTGATATGATATGATCTTAACATAATATTATTATTAACATAAATTAATGATTTAGAGAATGCTGAAAGTATTTGGTTTAGACATATTTGGTTTCAGTGAAACACAGTTCATTGGTTTGACTTCAACTTGATTATATGATATCAAAACTCACATAATTTTGTAGACAAGGAAATTAATCAAACAACTAAAACCCCAATGCTTATAGTGAGCGTCCAAACTAACATAGTTTGATAAAATTGTCTCACAATGACATGAATTTACTAGTGTGAATCTTGAGGTGTATAAACCTGGTGTAATACTTTTTGTAATCCAATCTTTAGTTAACCAGCAAACATAACCAACACATGCAGCTTTTGGACTACACATTTTAATAAAACACATTTCAACTAAAGAACTGAGCAAACTATTTTTCTAGATAATTTCGGAATATTATATGTTATGCTTAGCTTTTAGCATCCTTTGGCAAACCCCAAAACTGCTCCAAAACGTGAACTACAGTTACAAGTTACCAACACTTACAGCACTTGCAAAAACAACAACACAAACCGAGAGATAGCGAAATCATAGTCATTTAACATAGCATTAACTAGTGAGCTAACATACGAGGCTAATATGAGACTGACAGATACTAACGTAGCTGTAGTGCTAGCTGGTAGCTAAGCTAACAACAGTTTACCTTTCCTTTTGCTGCTTCCAGCTTTGACGGACCTCTGTTTTCTGCTCTTCATCCCTCCGCTCAGTAAATATAGGTTGTGAGTGACAGCCTGGCCAAAGCAGAGGCCGAGCCGTTAGCAGGCATGATGTTGATCACACTCCAGCTAACTAACGTATAATGCGTTTGACAGAGCAGCTTGAGCTGAGCGCACACACCTACATACACAAACGGCAGCGCGCAAATCTGTTTCCGAGCAACAAAGTCCGAACGTCCCGCCTCCGCTGCCGCTGCTTATCACTGAGGCATTCTGGGAAATTGAGTTTAGTTTAAATTTTTCCCAAATCATATTTCTGCAGAAATTCGACTACTTCCTACATATTGAATGACCACACTGGTGCAAATAATACAAAATATGATCAGCAAATAAATTATAGTGTATTATTATAGATAAAGAAAATACTTTATTGATGACTTGGTAAAATTCACAAGCTACGCAGCAGTACAGCGAAAAATAAGCCACAGTTACCAAATGCAACAATAAAGTATATAATAAATATGAATGCATCAATAATTATGATTCAATAACATAATGTAATATACATTATTCTGTAACAGGCCAAACATATAAGACATTTACTTGTAACAGTGGTTCTATACTGTGGTATTGCTACTTTAACTATAAGATCTGAGTACTTCTTCCACCAATGAATGGCCAATACGTAGTGATAACAGTTTCATATTTAGACAGGTTTATCTCAAATATAATTTATCAAATTTCCTATTAATTATTGCATCTCATCACTCTAATAATAACTAATAAAATCTTAAGAAAACAATTTTTTAACCATAATACAATGGTCGATAGAAATTCAGTATA
>JAVQJD010040919.1:0-21057 GCA_036023655.1 Nannoperca australis
CACACACACACACACACACACACACACACACACACACACACACACACACACACACACACACACACACACACACACACACACATACACACACTTACCAAAACCACCCAAGCTGCCACTGATACCATCAGCAAAAAGTCTCTGAAGAAAAGTGCCAATGTGTGTATTAGCAGTGTGTGTAATCACAGGGCCTTTAGGGACCCTAATGGATTAGTACACTAACACACTGTCAACTCTGGGCCAAGCTGGGCCCACACTTACACACAAAATGCTAACATTGTCAAATGACACAATCACTGTAATTGCCCCTGTTAGACATCACCAGAGGACTCCATAATACTCAAAAGACTAATATTTGTGCCCAATGTTTTGAGCCAGTTGATTAGAAAAAGGCAACAATACAAAGAGTAAAACTAGTGATCATCATCATCAGATTTATGAAAATGTACTTGCTGTCAAAGGTGTGTACAACCGCCTTATTTTGAACACAGATGCAACACAGATGTGTTTATCTCAGTGAGTTTCAGTGGTAACTGCAGTTGGTTAAAGTAGCCATATATTAACTCACATTGTGCTTGAAAACATGTTGCCGTTATAAAGATCCTATCTGTCTGTCAGTGACTGGAGTGGCTGGACAGCTGTTGAAGCCAGTGCGTGATGTGAGTGGATCACCGGGCTGTAAGGCATGAATAATAGATGCTGTTTATGAGTGTATGTTTTCCATCTGACCCCTGGGTCTACAGCGAAAACTGTAGCAGGCCTCTTAAGGGGCTGAAGGAAAAGCAGGAGAGCGAGAGAGAGAGAGAGGGATTGGGAGAGAGAGACAGATGAAGCTCGCCCAGGGAGGCGATGGGTCATTTAGTGCCCAGGGACCCTCCATCAGCCATCAGTGACATGTTCAATCAGGGCTTATAGAGTTATACACTGAAAAACACACACTTTCCTGCTGCTGCGATACTAAACAGCGAGTGCTGCTTTCACACAGACACCACTGTAGGGAGAAAATGCAGCATTTATACTACAGTGAGAACCGTCATGAAAGCAGCCTTGTATAAAAACCCTGGTGTGTACACTCAAGGCTTTTCCACAGATATTAACCTACACGATATGTAACTGCTTTTTAATAAGACTCTGACACATATCAAGCAGCCGAACACTGGTTATGTTCTGCTCTCGTGTCGCTTCGGCAGCAAACACGCTGAGTGAGGAGAGAGAGTGAGATATTATCACAACAGCTTGGTCATTAAAAACCATGGCGGGTTCCTTTTGGTAACAGCGGCAGAATTAGGTCCTGGGAGCCTGCTACAGCCTGACTAATGAAGGTCAGGCCTCTGGTGCAGATTGTGAGGCCCAGACAGAGGGGTTAACCTGCTTCTCACCTCTGGCAATTAGGTAAGGCAGCCAAGAGCTGCTTAAGAGGCTGCAGGCCTTAACACTTACACAACTGGCCCAAGTGGAAGCCTCTCCCTAACACTGTTCCTAATGACTCAGGGTTTAGAGAATGCATGTGTTTTACAAGGGTGGTTACGGTCTGTGGGTCCTGACAGTATTCTCATTTGCTGAGAGGTTTTGGTTTGAGGATCAAGAGCAGAGGAGGAAACAGAGGGGTCGTCACAGCCCCTGATCGCTGAGGCTTTAAACTTCAGTCGAGCCATGAACCCCCTGCTATCAACCCTGTCAGACGTCTTTACCTTCATCTCCAGGGAATGTGGCTTTGTTGTGAAGTTTCACAGTAAAGTTAGTTAAAGTACACCCCATGCTAAGAAAGACCTGTGGCTGGAGTACCACTAGGTGGCATGGTCACTTTGAACACACACACACACACAGATGCACGCATGCACACAAAAGTAAACCACTGAAAAATAAAAACCACAGACGTTCATATGTAAGGCGCAGCATTGTGACATTTCATCATGTTCGCAGCTTGATGAGTAAGAACTCCTGCTTCATATCTGATTGATAGAGAGATAACAGCTGACACACATGAGAGTCACAAACACATCAGGACAGAAACTGAAGTTTCAGAGCTTTGTTGGGAGAGTAAATGCTGATCGATGAGATATTTTAAAAATAACACAAAGATATGCACTTTGACTATCTTTGGCCTTTGTACAAATAACAAGATGTAGTCATAAAAGGATAATATGTCTTCAAACATTTCTCACCGTGTGATTGTAACCTGCACATTGGCTAAGTCACTGTGTCAACAATTCTAAGAAAAAGTGTGCAGATGTTATTTTGGGGATGTATGAAATCACTAAGAGGAAGATAAAAGATAAATAAGAAAGATGAGGGTTTATAGTGTGAGAAATGGACGTACTGTATATGTGTGTGCGTGTGTGCATTCAAGTGTGCTTGTGAGCTTGCGGAAGGATGTGATGGTGTCAGTGTTTGTGTGTGTTTGTGTGTGTGTGTATGCATATTTGTATATCTGTGAGCATGTCTGTGTGATCACAGTCTTAGTCTGCTGAATAATTCAGTGTCCCCTCAGTGCGAACACTGACACTAACTGAGGGGAGCCATTAAAGAGCCATGAGGAGATCATTACGGGCCGCTGCCCGGCCTTCTCCTCTGCAGCCGCCCCTCCACTTCCCTGGGGCGACTCCCTCTCCAAACAGTGGGGCCTAACCCCTCAACATGAGCTCACTCTCCTGCCCTGAGCTGCTAAAGGGGCTGAGGGTCAGAGGTTAGCCAAGCAAAGGCATGACCCACGGCACTAATGCACTTGTAACACTTAAAAACACTTTGGCGAGAGTTAAACAGAACACGCTCTCAAGGAGGACCACACAGAGGGCCCGCTGGCTACTCTTTCTCCTTTTTCCCCCTTTTCCCCTCACTCACTACTTGGTCTGCTCTCGCTATTTCTGGGGCTGCTCTTCAAGCCAAGGTAAAAGGGAAAGTTAGAAGTGTAGTTGCAGTCTTCCATTCTTTTCCCTTTTCTGTTTTATTTCATAGCAAACTGATACACTTTTGTTTATACAGCCTCATGCCCTGGAAAAAACTACACAGATGATGTTGGTGGCTGTTTTTTGCACTAGGCAGTAAGATACAATATGTGGCTTAAAGTACAGCAATGTGCATAAAAAAACATAAAACCACAAAACATGTGTCTTGACTGCAGGTTCACTCTGTGAGCACTGCGTTTACAGCCACTTCTGAGCCAACCTGTGCAAGATAAGCATCATTTCGCATGTCCACTCCGGCCTGCTGCACCTCAGCCCCCTCCCCTGCTTGGGACTTTAGATTGTTATCATGTCATGTGAAACCATCAGAGTGGGCTGAGGGCATCAAGCACACTGGCAGTCAACAATTAGCTCACATTGGAGGTCCCTCTTGGTGGCAAATCCAATCAGACAAGTGTTATCACTGGCTGAGCTGCCTCTGCCCAGCATCACGCAGGCTGATACACCTCTGAAAGACACTTGCAGCAGATTCGATTTGCTGTAATCATGTCGGCCTGAAAAGTTGACTTTTTCATAGATATATGACCTGCATAGAAATACTGCAGTAGTAGTACAGAGTGCATTTTCTGCTGTTGTATTTAGTGTACTGGGGGTTCCTTTATTGACATATATTCTCATGATGTGACTTGAACTGGGGGTGTATTCAGTATAGGTTGAAAAATCATACCTTTCGCATCTTCTGATCTAGCAGATTAAGGTAACCCCATGTAGACCTCTACTCTGCCTCCATTTCCTTGAATGCAATTGTGGTTATTTGCTGTTACTGTAAAAAGGCTTTTAAGGAGGTCAAGCTGGTGTCCCTTTTAACTGATGGCTGGGGTCAGAGGGTCAGCCAGCCACCAGAATGACAGCTGTCATTTGACTGATCACCAGCACCCCTCTTTCCACCAGGAAGTAGAGGTGTGTGTGTGCTGGAGGCTGTGGAGTGTGTGGTTAGTTGGCAGGGCAGCGGTGGGCCTAGAGTGGTCTGGCTCCAGCCACCACGGAGCTCTCAGGCAGCAGTGGCAGCCCAGAGCACTGACAGATAGTGGGCATTATCATTTGTTAAGTGCCCCCTTTGCCTCTGGTCAGGAACACTTAACACTGCCTGTGGTCACTAAATGCTGCTGGACTGCCGGTAGCAGGGTAAAATATTCATTGTCGTGGAGTGGTGGTTTTCCTCTGCACCAACACTAAAAGCATGGCTTGGTTTTGTCTTTTTAACCAGGGCCCTAAAACCAGGCCGCACAGGAGTGGCCTTTTACTGGACAATGTAATGGACCTCGATAGGATCTGCATACCTTACCACAAAATCACAGGCATTGAAAAGATTCAACCACAATGTGGATGGAAGATCTGTAAAAACAGGACATATGTGGAAAGTAACTGTAAGTGTAATTAAGTAACATTTCTAAAAAGAAATGCCTTTGTTTAGTAAATTTGACATAATTAGCAACGTCCTAAAATTTGGACGTGAAGAATTTTTACATGCTTGCAGCTAATTCTTCTAAGATAACAAAAGTGGGCATGGTTGGCTTTTTGGTTTAAGAAGAGGTGTATTTTTTGAGGGGGAACTACCAAAGTCCAAGAAAAAAAGCATTATTTCTTATTTGGGTCAGTAACCTTTGCTTTTCCTTTTTTCAGTAAAAGAGTGAGTCACCGATGGTACGTTTGCATTTGTAAGATGTTGCCGCTGGTAACCTTCATGAGTGCAGTCACATCACTGACAGCGGGGGGACTTCCAAGAAGACCCTAGCAGTCTGTCCCCTCTTTAACCAAACCACATGGCATTTAAAACTGAGCTAGTGTACTTTCTTAATGCTGACTCAATGTCTGTTGTGGCCACTGCCTGCAGCATTGTTGGATGTCAAGTCACAGAGTAGTTCAACAGATCGTCCATTTTGCTTGGTTTTAACGGGGTCGACAGAGGAGCTCCCACCTGTGGTGAGTCTGGCATTTATCAGCCCATAAACGTCTTCCCCCTCTTTCTCTCCCTTCACACTTCTCTCCCTTTTACTCTCTCTCTCTCTCTCTCAGCGCTGCACACACAAACACACTGCAGTTAGTGTCAGGTGCTTGCTTCCATGTGATCTGTTTCCAGTTTCGTCATTGTACCAGTTCGGCTGCAGCCTATGGTGACTGAGCACCACAGAACCGAGTTAGAGGCGAGGGTGGTTTCTCCCCCAGTCACCTCAGACTGGTTCCCTCTTTGGCTCACTGGGGTGGGCTGAGGCCTGGGGGTTGTGGGGTTCTGGCTGAGGGGAGCCCTGCCTCCAAGGGTGCATGTTTGGTCAACATAGGCGCAGCTCACAGGAGGCTTGAGGCCAAGCAGAAGCCGGGCTGTGGCAGGTGTGGCTATGGGATATGGGAGGAAACAGCCACATTCATAGCCACACACTGCTGCTGCAAGATGCAAAGCCTCCTGTGCTCTGCAGGCGTTAATATGGTTATACATTAAAAAACATTGTGTAGGGCTGCTGTTGTTTACTGATGGCTCATTGTTCCTGCATGTGCACAGACTGATCTGTCAAATAAAATGAAAAACCAGGGATGCATTTGACACAGCTTAAAAACTATAATACAATCATACCCAATGACTAGTTTAAATGCACTGCAGCAAATATTAGAATTGTGTAAAGGAAAAGAAGGCAGAATATGACTTTTAGGTTACAGAATCCCTGCAGGATAAAAAGGCATTTGCATAGTATGTAAAGCATGGCCTGGCCTACAATGACGTTATATGTAAGTCAGTGAAGGACATATGCTGGATTTATTACTTACTTCAATCATAGCCAGCAGAAATGGATATAAACTGAAAGCATAGTGTATTTTCATACAGAAGACAAAAACAAACAAAAAAAGGAAATGAAGATGAAATTTCATCTGTGTTGTAAGATTCGAGAGACACTGGGCAAGAGCCAGACAACCACGAGGACTCACAGGAGTGAGCATATTTTACCCAGTATTTGATAAAGATCATTTGTCATTAGGCAACCTACAAGTCTACCTAGAAATGAAAGCTGATCATTAAAACCTCATTGAGGGGCTGAGTAACAGGAGGTATCAAATCATTGCAGCCCGACTCCACTCAAACCACTCTGGGAGGCCTCGCAGGCAGCATTAAACCTTAGTGGTTGTGTGAGTTCTGGTGAAATTATCAAATACATACTTCATTTACCGAATATCTGAGGTTGAAAGCTTGTAAATGCCCCCCACACTTTTAACCGCAACATGCGCACCAAACTACAAGGAAGAGATTTCAGAGTTAAAGACAGGGTTAGGTTGCTGTGGTTTGCTAAGACCAGGTGAGACCTACGACACTGTTTCCATGGCAGCAGACGGACACAGTGACGGCAGATCTTGTGTTTGGCTCTCCTCACGTCACGGAAAGCTGCTGGTGGACTTGAGTTTTAGGGGAAATGCCAGACAATGCAGGACTGCTGTCTTATTTGCAGCATTACGTGTTAAGGAGAATGGCGGGTATAATGTTGAGGGAAACGGAAAAGATTTATCAAGTAGCATCTCTTTGCTGCAAACTGACAAATCTCTATTACAATCTGATATGTTCACTCATTTGTGATGCTGATTCCTGATCTAAATCACATGTTAGAGGACACTAGACCAGCAGACGTGGCCTCTGGTCATAGGTGTCACCACTGTCATCATTTTGAAGATTACGTTCCCACGCCGGCCATCCGCCAGTCCCGCACAAGGGCCGAGTCACGGTCTTTCTCATGAAACCACGGCGATGGCCATCAAATAACCAATAACTTCCTCAACATGCCGGCTCACTTCCGCCTTCTGCATGTGGGGACCTGCCGTTGCCATGGTTCCCGGGCCGGCGTTTGCGTGCAAGCAACTTAGACAGCCGTCTGGGGTTTCCACGCACACATAACAGGAAGAGGCTGGTTGTACTTCTCAACCGTTTCTCACTTCTGCCTTCTTGATTTAGGGAAGGCTGGGGAGACGTGCAGACACAATAGACAGCGACTGAACAGCCGTGGAGGTTTACCCCCCTCCATGAAAAAAAAGTATGAGACGGCCAGAGTGATGTGTAATCGTGATGATTCATTTTCCTTAGCACTTCTGAGCAAACTGAAAGTAACAATTGTCAGTTAACATGTGGGAAAAATGTTATGCATCTAGACAAAGTGTCAGCAAGTGTCTGAATAATATGCATAATTGTAAAATGCAACAATTATGGAATATAATGCAGTATCAGCTGCATTTGTAATATGAATGAAATTGCTCTGAAATATGTCTGTTGTCTTGTGTGGTTACATGGGAGCTTGTCGCTGAGCCCGAGCTGATCACAGATGTGGGTTTGGAAGCAGGTTTACTGTCTTCATTAGCACAATGGAAACATCCAGATAACGAGTGCGACAACCGCATGTGTTGGATGAGGTGATTCATACCTGCCTCTCATCTCCAGGCTGTTGACCGTTGGCTTCGACAATGCCTATGTGCAATGTACAATTTGAAATATTGATTTATATGATTTGATCAATCATATGATTATATGATTTAATTTGATTATATTTAACTTATCAAAGGCCATATGCGTTCAATGGAGGTGGTGACACTGCTTAAACCTTAAATATGGGGTCCTGCAAGATTAAAAATCACAAATATGCACACACTAATCAACTATGAGTAAGTATGAAACATGGTTGCCAAAAAGATGAGAGACAACCACAGCTCTTTTGGTTTAGGCACACAATGTGCTTCTCTTCAGAGAAAAAAAAAGAAAAAAAGAAGTTGCTGAAATATCAGGGTGCCAAAGTAGGTAGCCAAGTATAAATGTTAAGCAACCATAAGAGTAGCCTTAGCTGCTCAGTGGCTGTGGGAAAGTGCATAGCATGTCTGTCGCATGGTTAAGTGTTTCTCAAAGCACAGAGTCGTCAAGCCACAGAGAGGCAAACTCTACTGTAAACTCATACCGGAACCTGTCTGCGGCCTGAGCTGTGCCAAAGCAAGTCTTCCTCATGCCAACCTGTCTCTGATTTCACTCAACTACAGCAGGCAGGTCTGCACTCTGCATATAACAAACAAACCTAAAACACATTCACACACACTGAAACCTTTCAGCAAAATGTAAAATCACTTCAGAAAAGAAACTGTATCCTTCAACATATTTCTATTTTATAAGCAAAAGTTTCAAGTTGTGAAGGGTCGCCACCATTCCATCATGAATATTTATATTATGGCTTATTTTGAAAGGGGATTCATGTTTCAAATGATGAATATCTCAGTCAAACTGATTTTTTTATTTTTTGGTATAACTTTTTTTTGTTATGTATATAAACTGTATTTGCATAAAGCAGCTGTATCACTGATGTAACAGCCTAAAACAAGGCCACAAAGGAGCACTGAACCAAGCTATTCAGCCGTGATGCCTCTTTATCTACTTTATCAGCACATATCTTGTCCTGCACCTTTATTTAATGATTTAAAATGTATAATGTATAGTAGTCCTCACACCAAACTTTGATTTAAATGTGTGCGGCAGAATGTCAAATCTAATAGTATCTTCGGTGTAACCATGGCTCACACACTGCCAGTGATGCAACAGCAAATCATTCCCATACACACAAATCACATAAGTGACAGCTCACTGAAATATCAGGTGATGTAAAATAGGTTGGCGTTGCAGTGGAAAAGTGTGTATGGGTGTGTGTGGGTTTGCAGAAAACATTTTTTGCTATATTGTGAGGTACATCTGGGCAGTGTGGGTTGTTGTTACACACATTATTAATATATTTTTCTCAAATGACTTTTGTCAGTAGTTTAACTCGTTTCTCTTCGTGGCTCTAACTGAAAGGAAAATAACATTTTCCAATCAACCAATCCATTGACAATGGTTAAATCTGTGTATTTAATGTGTATGTGTGCAGGTTTGTGTACTTCATCTTTGTGACTCAGATAGCACATCGTGGTTTGCCTGTAGCAGAGTCGAGATGACTCAACTTAGCAGAACCTAGCCAAGAGTTCTGGGTAAAGAGGTTTGGCTAACCAACACCGTGAGAATGTGGCAACATATGTCCTGTTCTGTGGCAACATCAGCCTCGTTCCTGGTCTCTGTCTGTTCATGGTGCAACGAAGGTGTTAGACTTCTTTAGATTTATGAATATACAAAGATTCAAGTTGTTTGTGTAATATCAAATTAAAAACATACCTTGTATTAAATCAAAATAATAGGGTAAGATTAAATTACATCCTAGGTGTGGTAGTGCATCACTCATCAGTAAAGGACCAGCCACACATGTGACTCAAAGTCATTTCTGATTAGTGGTCAATGTATCATGATGAGCTAAAAATAGTCACAATCAATATTCTCTAGTTAAGTAATCTGCTATTTTACCACATGATAAAATCTATTTACACAGTCTGAGTCTTGGTTAGCTTGGTAGGATTTACCATACCTCACCCATGTCACGTACCCACAGACCTTTGCTGCTGCTTTAAAGCCAACAGGCCACAAACATATTCACCTTGGACATCATGGCACTCTGTGCCACCATGGGTCCTGAGCCAAGGTTGCGGGAATGGCAGAGCACTATCTACTCCCACTCCAATCATTGTTTCTTTTTGTAGTGAGCCCACAATAAACTCCTCATGTGGGTTGTAATGGGGCCTTTGATAAAGCCAATGCTACTATATCCTCTGATCTATCACATGCTGTATGTAAAACTGCCTGCTGCTGTGTTTATACAATTACGTTTGAAAAAGACAGAGGTTCACTGTGGAGACTGCAGACAGAAAACAAGACAGATGATGCTATGATGTGTCTGCAGCATGTACTCTTGTATTGAACACAATCTCTGTTTAAAAATATATTTTAATAATTCTAAAATAAAGGTTCACATTAACAAAATTGTAAACAGGCAGACAGCACCAAACATGTACACTCTCAGATGCACTCAAGTAGCACTACAGCGGAAACCAAATCCCCCTAGTCTTGTCACGAAATGCTCATCAGTCTGTGAGCGATGTAGAATAGAATCTATATTCACGTGTTATATTCACTCACACATGCACACGCACACGCACACACACACACACAAACACACACAAGCAGATAGAAATACAGAAAAAAGAGACAGTTCCTTCTCGGTTGTCTGCACAGCAAGCAAGCCACCAACCACAACCACAAAGCCCCAGTATGTCAGCAAGCACCTGGCTATATACCCGCTCACAGACAGACAGAAGACACACATGCACACACAAACACACACGTACACACCCATGCAACAATCTCCACACAAAGACCTAAAGATGCACACTTTGTGTGGAAGAAGATGCAAAAAGCACCTGCTTCTTTCAAAACATTGCCATATAATGTATATAGGTGCAGCAATGCATGGATCACAGTGGGAGTCACATCGTTTCTGTGTCAGTGTGTGTGTGTGTGTGTGTGTGCATATGTGTTTGTGTGTGTGTGTGTGTGTGTGTGTGTGTGTGTGCGTGTGTGTGTGTGTTACAGATGAACCCAGCAGCTTCTAGACCTATTTACAGCAATGAGCGTGGGAAACAACATCACAAGTGGTGTCTTCAAAACTGAGAGATCGTACTAAAGCACTATCATGTGTTACATGAAACATAAAGATACTTCATATGTACTTTATCTACATCTTTCTCTGTATATGTCCTTTACACACACATCACATACGATATATATATATATATATATATATATATATATATGTATAAATACACATGTATATATCTAATATCCCTCTCTCTTTTATAATTGTTGGATCAATATTATGCAAGAGGATTATGCATAATATCCGTGATATATTTGATACACCTGAAGAATATAAGGTTTTATTTCCAAGCCAACAAAGGCACCACAGACTTAAGATACAGGCAGGCAGCTATAGGCATTTATACAAATGGAATAGACAAATATGCATGGGTACATCTGCACATAGACAAACACAGACACAGAAGCCAGTCTTGGTAGATGGTAAGACAGAATGAGTAGATACAGTGGAAATGTTTCCCAGTGTTGCGATAATGACACACACACACACACACACACACACACACACACACACACACACACACACACACACACACACTGGCTCAAACCAGCAGGCCACAGAGGACGTCTCACTTGATCATCTCCACACACATCACTCACCCTCTTTACTGCATCACTGTATTGTTCCTTATCACTGTGAGTAGTTAAATATTCAAGGTGCAAAGGTGTTAAAACCACACAACCAGTGTGGATATTCACAACTTTCTCATTTTCCTGTTGGTCTCTGCAAGTTAGGCACTGAGACATGTAACAAACAATGAGCATCATTATCTCAAATTCAGTGGAGGTGTCTGCCTGTATCCAACCTCTGTAGCACCTTTTATGTGTGGCTTCAACAGAAAACAAGGGTGTTTAGTTTAGTGAACGTCTTGGCGAAACATATATTATAACTGCCAATTCACAATTTATTTGGAATAATAACATTAATTTGAGATAATTCCGACAAAGATACCACACCCCTCTCCAAAATAATCTGGTTTCTTTTTATAACCTTTTGGGTTTTTTTATATTTTTTTGTAGCTGATAAGGTTTTGGAATTATTTTGATGAAATTTGCAACAACATTGCAAACTGGATTCTGAGTTGCCTTTCACTTCTACTGAGAATGTAAATCTAAAAAACAACTTCTCCATGTTTTAAGTCAGGAACACAGTAAGCAATGTTTCAAGCAAAGTTTTTAAGGGGGAATTTTGTGACCGTGGGACAATTCTTCATATGAATCTCAACCAATGTGCAAGACCCGCTGATTTTAAAAGTGCGGTGTCTATGAGGCAAGCAACCCAACATTTTCGAAATTACTATTCTTTCTTTCGAAGAACATTTCTAGGAGTGAACTGGACCCAGACCTGTTCAATCTGCATTTCCTCCTGTGAATAATTGCACTCAAATGCCTGAAGAGCCCCTTCCATATCAAACGTCAGTATGAGCAGGAGATTCATTAGAGGTCTCAAGGTGCTCTTTGACACTACAGGCACCTTGTAGCATGTGTATCTTTAGACGGTTGGGAAGCAGGTTTATGCGGTACACCTACTCTGCTGGTGTGCACCCATGAGCCCCACTAGTCATCCAGCCTGCCAGCTAGTCCGGAGGGCCTGGGATGCATTAGAGGCCGGGGGAGAGGCCTTCATTAGGAGCAGCAAAACCCCCAACACACACAGACACACACAGTCCCCTCCCGCAAAGGAAACACTGTATGTCTCCCTCAGAATAAAAGCCAGCCCTGGATCATAGATCAGACATGTGTAGTGTCTGCTGAGTCTGGTTCTCAAGTAGTGAGGAGGGCCCAAAGGTCCCGCTGAGGGATTCAGCTACACACACACACACACACACACACACACACACAAGAAGACAGTGCAGGCATGCGTTACAATGGATGACAAAGACCAATGAGCTCTGATATTAAAGAGCACAGAGGATGAACGGGGAGGCAGAGAGAGACAGGGAGACTTGAGTGTGTATGTGTTTGGGGAGTTGAGGCAGTGTTATGTGCCGTCAAGAGCGCCTTGTGTCACCATCACCTCATAAAGCATCCTAATGGACGTCACTCCTATTTGTCAGAGAGAGACAAATAAAAGAGAGGCAGCACAAGGGAGGGAAGAGAAAGTGAGAACGACATTTTGGAGAAAAATGGAGTGAGCTATTATGTTACTAGCTTTCCAAAGACTATAAAAGCTTATGCACATATGCCTACATTAACAGTTACACGGACACACGCAGACACAAGCACGCACACACACACTCTCAAACATAGCTGTGGATTTCCTGAGCCCCCCTTCCCTTGTTCTAGGTCAGCAAAACCCACGAGGTACTGAAATGTGTAGGCTGCTATATGAAAGCAGGTCACTGCTGCAAGCACACAAATACACGTGCATGCATGCACACACACGCACACACACACACACACACACACACACACACACAAATCAGTGGCAGGGTCTTGGGTGGGAGGTATGGTTTCGATGCTGTCCATTACACTAAGTCACAAAATTCCTGGTACGACAAACATGCCATTTTTTATTTGAACAAATGCAGCCTTAAATCTTCTAACCTGCTGATAATAAAGTGGATAAATATCTGATTAATATATAAATTGACTTGTTTACTTCACATAATGCACGCATTCTCATTTGCCCAAATTTAAAGGCAGCAGCTTTAAAGCCCCTATAGTTGTTAAATGTGTTTTTTACTTTTTAAGAACAATTCAATTGTGTGTGTGACAGGCCAGTCAGTCATATGTACACACAAGCATGACTACATTTTACACAATGGACACAAATAAATTGCGTATTAATTATGCTAATTAAGTGAAGTGAAGTTCGTTTTTGGTATGTTCATACATGTTTTATCATGTAGCTTAATGTGTGAACTTCTTGGCCTCACAATAACAAATGTTTTAATAGATAACACCAATATTTTTAATGTTGTTTTTTAAATAATAACTGCAAAAATATGAGAGATTATGTTTTGTTGTTTTTTGTCTCACATGTGAGCGAACAATAAACCACACTACCAATTTGGTTAAATCAGCTGTATTTTTATTGTTTCTCACAAACACACTCAGTCATGTGTTTTCACACTGCAAACTCTCACGTTATCTCTCACATCGCTCTAGTTGGTATTTGGTTTAAATGAGACTGAATAACAAACACTCAACCAGTTACACACAAGAGTACATTTACATTATGTACAACTTTCAGGTACTTCTACTTTACTTAAGTATTTTCATTGTATGCTACTTTATATTTTATTAAATGTCAGAAGAAGATTTTCCTTACAATTTAATAATCTTATTTATCAAACTTCCCAACAGTCTGTAACATAGTCACATTTTGCTCCACATTGGCCATCTACATTGAAACACTGCTTACACATAAGTGCGTCAGTAATAACAAATACAGTGTATTACACATACAATAACATAACAATGAAAGGGGGAATCCTGTCTACATAATGACTTATTCTAAATTGTAATAGTTTTACACTGTGTTGGGGTAATTTCTACTTAAGTACATCTCAATGCATCTTACACAACTTTGCAACTAGGCAACTGAGCCCTTTATTAACATCTTATATTGACACAGAACTACTTTAAGTTGATCACAATGTATTTTTTACAGTGTAAATGCACTGTAAAAAAGCAGTGACACACTGGACATAATGGCTGTTTTCATTCAGCAATGCAGTGACACATGCTCACACGCACACAGTGTCTAAGTTAACCACTGTGCATCTGCTGTACAGGAACATCCTGCCCCACACCGACTCGCATGCTTGCAGGCTCGTCTGTCACATCCAAAACACATGTCTGAACCACAGGAAATACGTATGAGCACACAAATACATGCACGCATACACGCACAGGTAATAAAACATGGTGAGAGTAGCAGTCTGACATACTAACTGCAACTCTGCAAAGCAAAACCCTCAGCTACTCAGAAAATATGCATTTCTCAGGAGCTACATTTCAGCGGCAACAATCAAACAGCAAGAAAGAAAGGAGAAAAAAAAGGACAGCGTTGTGACATTCCACCTGTGTTAGCTCAAAACATCCCGAGGATGCACTGAGGTCAATGGGATGAGTTGGGTTTGTGGCAAGACCATGGTCTGCTCTATTCTGGTCTGGCTGGGGCTGAGCTGTGTGTGTGTGTGTGTGTGTTGAGCACTGGGGCATTTGGGGTAACTGAGGTCTCGGGTTTATGGGTGCTTTTATGTGAGACTGCAGCACTTCACCCTCCAGCTGCTCTGTTGCCATGATGTGGTGCCTCTGTGTACCTCAAAGCTGAGTGTAAATTTACCACTCTGGTGAAGACAAGTGGTTCACAAAACACGCAGGCACAATGTGATAAGCATTGTGAACCAAAACATGATAAAACTAGAGGTCTCTTGGCAGAGTGTTTTGTTTGTTTTATCACTCATTGTCCTGATTTTATTTTCAAAGTAATAGCAACTGAATCTGATGCACATTTAGCACCCGACGTGTCACATATGTTGTATCTTATCACCAACACTTGAACGCAGCATTATGTTATGTCTAAAAACCAGATAAAGGGAACATAGTAAATCCTAGATTACTAAAACTCCTCAGTGGATCCACAAGTCCATTTGAAAAGATAAATAAAAAATAAAAAGTTCTACATAAAAATAACAAAAACTAAGGTAAAAACAAGTTGTGTGTGTTTAAAGAATCATCAGCATTTATAAATAAATAAATTAACCTACATGTTTGGAATAAATAGAAAAACTTTTAAGTCGCTGAAAAGAATTATGTAGCTACTTGAATTTTTAATTGAGAGAAAAATTCAGAGACAAAAGTTACATATTTTGCCAAAAAAGCAACTTTTATTTTTAGACAGTTCTCAGCTTCAGTTATGTCAACCTGAGTTATTTTAAGTACCAGAAATCAGATAAAAGTGCCTTCACTAGCCTGACTCAAGATTTAAAAGCAAACATGTTACTAATTATTTGAAGTTGAACCATCCTGTACGTGTTTACAGAGTGTAGCACAGAGCGAGTGCAGATATATAAAGCTTCTTCTCTTTTAACAAGCAGTGAGACTTACTTCTCACGCTCCACCGTTATGTATATCTACTCTAATGATAATGACTAGAAAAATATTTATAGTATAGCCATTTTTTCAGCCACCACTACGTTACTGGAAAATGTAAATTCTTATCAAAAAAGCACAGAGTACTTAACTTCACTTCTTCACCTCTTTAAACACTAATCTGATTATTGAAAATCACTATGATTGAAGACGTGATGTAATATCATTTGTTTCATGAGGTACAAAGGAGGAACTTTTTGACAGCCATAAATTGTCAGATAAGCCCGACATCTCATTGCCAGTGGTTGTGAAGGTTTTGAATCGACCTGCTGTAAAGGAGGATGGATGCTTGGTCTTTGTGTTGGCACCGTTTCTGAATAACAGGAAGAGCTTGGGGGAAGGGGGTGGGATGGAGGGTTTACTACCTGTAAATGTGGTACATTTGTCTTAAAGAGCTGCAGCAGGTGCCAGAGGTATACAGCATTGCACTGAAGGAATATAGATGTCACAATGTTATGCACTTAATCATGATCTTCAACCTTATCTATCCTCACACGGCTTATATCGGATCATTGTTCCTGACAGTGCCGACTCAAGAAGTCTTGAATGTGAGCGGGCGTCCCACACAGAGCGGTTCTCAGAGGCAGACCGTAGTTGGCGGACGAGGGTGTTGGGCTAAAAGTAATACAAATGTCAAAACTTGGGCAAGAAAAAGTAAAGGCTGTGCATATGTACCACAAGATGCAAATGGAAAAGAATATGTCATATCACTCCCTGCTTCACCTGTCCAAGAAAGGCATGTCCATCTCCGGTTGGAGGAAGAGACCTCCTTATTGGTCACTGCAGCATTTGATTTGAATGGCGGCTGGTGTTGAGTTCCTACCCCTGTGTCGTCTCAGCATTGAGCTATAGCTTTGTATTTTTACAAGCGCCTCTGTGCTGCTTCTACCCGCCTCGCAGCCTCACCTGTCGTTTTGCCGCCGGCTCGGAGAGAGAGGCAAAGTTTGGCTGGAACAGCTGGTTGCCTTGGCAACACTTTGTGCCACCGCAGCGGATTGGAACAGGAACTGGCCTATCCATGTCAGTCTGCTGGCAGGATCTGGGCCATGCCTTGTGTTAACAGATTATCTGATTTCCATTCAGACGGCTCGGGTATCGGCCCCACTCCTCTGCTCTCTGGAAAAGCGACCCCGGCCAGCCTCTTTCTGAAAGCCCCCAGAGCCCTCCTCTCTTCTCCCATTTCCTGTCTTAATTACGCACTCCTTTGTGCCGTTGTTGTTGTTTTTTTCTTCCTTCCCTCCTGCTCCCCTGCCTCCCCTTCTAATTCTCTTGATCCCTCATCCCCTCCCTCTAACTGTCTGTCTCTCACTCTCCTTTTTTGTGAAGAGATGAGGACAAGATTTTGAAGTTTGAAGTCTGTTGAGGGGACTGCCCTTGGCTCTCACCCCACCACCACCGCCACCACCAACAACCCGGCTCCCCTTCTCCCTTCCATCGTCTCTCCACCTGAAAGGGAATACTGTGTTTTCAATGCATAAAAGGCTTGGCGCAGTCAACAGGATGAATCCACCAGGGCCCATGGAAAACATACTCAGAGCTGCAGCTACAGTTTCTCTGAAAGGGGAGAGAGGAGGGGGAGGAAAAGGAGGGTGGATGGGTGAGTGAGGGAAGCAGCTGGAAGGGATTACTGTGCAGTTTCATAGGCAGCACAATTACAAACATACCTAGTGTTAACTTGGCTGTGCAGCATAACACCAATGATGATGCTTTGGCTCTGGAATTGGAACAAACCTTTTTAATTTTTGGGGGTGTTTTTATGCACGTGTGTGTGTGTGTGTGTGTGTGTGTGTGTGTGTGTGTGTGTGTTTGAAGGGGTGTTCACAGCTGTGCATAGTTATCCCTTTACAGGTAAATTAAAGCATCACAGTGAAACAAGGGAAACAAAATACAAATATCGAGGTGTTGTAAACACAATGGTCATGCAAGCCAAGTGGGCACCTCGGCTGTGACAAAAACAGGTTTGTCACCGTCCTGCGCTGGATCTGGTTACCAAGCCAGAGCACTGAGGCAAGACCAAGAGAGGGTGACCTTGTCTGTGGCGAAATCTGACACAGGTTTTCACATGCAGGGTGGGGGATTTCCCCCCCCCTCTTCCTCCCACCCTCTCTCTTTTTCTGTCTTGTTATCTCCTGCAGGAGGTGGCTAATTGTTCTGATGCTGAAGATTACATTTTGCGTGCAGCTTTATTGTTTGTATGTAGTGCAGTAAAACGTAAAAGCATATATGGTTTAACTGTATTCAAGGTTTCAACAGTCAGACACTTTGATTAATTATTTGGGAAAGCCACATCATTTTTGGGAATTGTGCAGTTGAGTCACGTTATAGGAATATATCAGAATGTATTTCTATTTAAATTGGAGGCTTATTTTTAGCTGGCTTTCTCCATAGAGAGCCCAAATGTGGTAGAACATGTGGCCAATAAAACATTGATATTCCCTGAAGAATTATATTTCAGAACTTAGAAAAGAGCAAGACAGTCAGTGCAAAACAAAACGATTTTGGTATACAGAGACGTTAATACCACTCAACATCACTCACACTTCAGCAAGTGCAACTCATGACCCTGTTGACAGAGTTTTACAATCTAGTTCTACCTATAACCCCACTTCCAATTTTCAGGAATTTAACAAAAAATTTTAAACATTGTGAAAGTCAATGAATTTCAGGGGATTTAAACGTCTCACTGTACATGTACAAACCACAATTCCAGTTTTCCTTTTATAAAGAGACAAAGAATAGTTGTACATGTCTATAGTTACGACAAACTCATGGAATGCCATATCAGGACCACAGTGAGGATTCAGGTATGTAAATATTGTGAACAAATATGAGTGTAAGTGACTAAAGATCACGGAACTTATACTATACATATCAAGTGATGCATATAGAGGCTTTGCAGATGTATCATGAGTTCCTTTGCAAGCATATCTAGTCTCTTCATTGTGGTCTATTGACAATTACCTCAAATAATTGATATGACAAAGGTGCAATTGCTATTGCACCTTTAGGTAAATGCATAATCGGATGAAATTCACAAATTTAGGTTTTTGTTGCAAAGTAAAGTTGTCTGAGCTATAACCCTTTCCCTACTGGCACTAATCTCTTCTTTAAAGTATTATGACTTGTAGCCTAGCTTGGGAAGGGTAAGCCCTGTGAACTTACAGGCTTTTGCAGCCAAAAATACCAATTTGAAGTTAACATAGGTGTCATTAAACGTTAAATTGCCTCTATTAATGCCAAATTAATTAATTTGTAATTACTAATCATATGATTCTAAACTTATTGTTGTATTAACCTTGCTTTGACACTCCAAACCCCAAAAAATGTCATGATTATATAAAATCCTCACATTTAAAAAAAATAGCCATCAAAAGTTCAGTTTTTCTTTGACAAACGTCTTGAACAATTAATTGCTTATAAAAATTTTGCTTATTGATCAATTAACTAACCATTCCACCACTACTTACTATACAGTATGCGCTCTGCTGACAGATGTGTCTATGTCTTACGTATTTGTATTGTCTATTAACAAGTTCCCTATTTTCTGTCTCACACACCTACATGTACAGACACACACTCCCCTCTCTCACCATGGCACAGTCTCAGCTCAGAATGAGGGTAAACAAGATCATGTTTAGATTTCACGGAAGTGGAAACTGATCCTGCCGAGTCGGCTCTGTCACTCAGCGACGCCCCTGTTTATGTTTGTCTCTTTGGTAAGTATCTGTGAGTGGCAGCATATGTAAGCATTCAAGTCTGTGTGTGTGTGTGTGTGTGTGTGTGTGTCTGTGCGTGCGTGTGCGCACATTCCTTAATATTAAGCCTTTGTGTATAAGCAGGGGGAGTTGCAAACAGGTTGTTGGTGGCCTCCACCAACATTGAGCAGGGCCTCATGATGATGATGGAGGTGGTGATGGTGAAGCTTGCGATGCTGGTGTTGATTTTGTTGAACAAGTCTTCCAACCTAAATGACAAAATAGGTCATTTGTCAGTGACTCCCAAAACAACATATAAAGGCCTACAGGACCTTTGTTGTCATGGTAACAACAACAACAAGTGGTTAACGCTGTGAAATGGTTGCAGTTTGGTTAGTTTTAGGCATCAAAACTACTTGGTTAGGTTTAAGATCATGGTTTGGGTTAAAATAAGTACATTAAAATAAGTCAGTGTTGACTTTGGTTTCGCACGGGACACAAACAGACTCCTGGGGGAAAGTCCCATGTTGTTTGATCCATCCATCCAGTCTAACCTCCTCCCCACACGGACTTTGGCACTCTTTATAGGTCGCCGCCTAACAATAAACGTAAATATGGGTTGTAATAAGCTGTTTGCGCACAACCTATACAGTCGTATTTTGGGGGAGGACAGTCGCAAAATCTGTATGTAATGTATCTTTAGACTGCTCTTAAATTAAAGGTCTATCAATCTTTACAGCCTTTTAAAATATGTGATGAAAAGTAGGCCTAAAAAATAATAATTCAAATCATTTTGAGAATGTTGTGGTGCAAAAGTATTGCAGGCAGTTGTCAATAAAGTTTTGAAACATTTATGATTGGACATATTTTGCAAAACTGCACCTAGACACTGTGATCAAAAAAACGTTTGGGAGAGGTGCAGCATTATGGTAAAGTCATGGTGTGACACTTTAATGATGGATTACTTTGCCTTGTTCGATATTTTTGTTCTTTTTCATTTTCGGCCTTGAGATAAATTTTGACTTTTCCTATATCTAATTAGTAAACACATTGATAATGACCGAGTGGGTCACACTCAGTGAGAAGAAGTGTCTGGGCTTCATCACTGTCACAACTATGTGGCACTAATAAAAATAGCAACAAAACAGGTCAGTCCCTGGAAACACATTAAAGTATTGGTTGGGTGAGGAACTGTATTTGCTCTGATTTTACGTCTCCTAAAAGCCAACTAACTGATAAAAATGTATTCAAAAATAAAAACTGATTGATGGATCCTTTACTTCTTTGATAACCCTATGAATGCTTCTGCAGGTTATTGCCTCTCTAATACAAATCATGTAACTTTACTATCATCCTTTTTTCCAAGGCATGTAATAGTGTTTTAGTGTACATAGGCAAAGAAAACCATTAGAAAAAAAGAAAAAGAAAGCTAATAAAAATAATATAATATATAAAATAACATTTTAAAATCTGATTGATGCATAAAGGCAAAATGAAATAAAACGACATAAAACACAGTTACAGTGGAGTAAAAAGATGAAAGTTGACAGTGCAACAAAAGAAAAATAAAAGTGCAATAGAGAAACTGTTCATGCAAATGCCCAAGAGAACAGCCACGTTTTTTATTTTGGTTTGAAAGTGGCTTAAGTCGGGGCGCATTTGAGATCTAGAGGAAGTTGGTTCCATCTGTGTGCAGCATAATATCTAAATGCAGCTTCACCCTGTTCGGTTCTGTTTGAGGTTCAACCAGCTGACTGCTCCTAAAGATCTAACT
>JAVQJD010040927.1:0-13014 GCA_036023655.1 Nannoperca australis
ATTACATGCGTGTATGGGTGTATATACATAAACTGTATGTGTGTGAGTTTAGTGTGTGTGTGTGTGTGTGTGTGTGTGTCTCTGTGTGTGCACATGCATGCAGATTGGGTTGTTAAAGCGTTATGCATAGATCCTGCTCAGCAAACAGATTCTGTATGCATACACATGCCGTTGTTCTTGGCAAATATCCTACATTTAACTCCACATACACCTTTATTCTTGCACACACCATCCACGATTCAACAGATTACAGTGACTTCAATTCATGTCTGTATCAGCTGTTAACATGCAATGTGTTTACTGTTATTTGTCCATAACTGTTACCACCAATGGCACATGGGCTAAGTGTCTGCAGTGCAAAGTGAACTGCGTAGTGCAATTAAGGGAGAAACAACTGCATGATAATGATGAAGCTGTGAAGCTGAAATGTGATGATTCACATTTGGCTGCATAATAATCCAGCCATTGTTTATTCTGTAGTACTCTTGTGCCAATGTGCTTTGTGCTGGCTCAGAGGAATTCAGATCCATGAGTTTGGCATTTTGCTACAAACACATTTTATAAGTGGGTCGGAATGTAGGTACGTAGGCAGGCATGGTTTGTGCCTATATAACTTCAATTTAATTATTGTATCTCACCTTAACCAACTATATCCATAATTAACAATACATTTTTCCTAATTTCCCTTTTTAAAGTTGACAAGGGACAGACTCTGCCTCAAGGTCACAGTAGAGGCAATATATTAATAATTTAATTGCAGTCATACACAGATTCAAAGTGAGCTGCGCGGAGAGTTAAGCAGCCAAGGAAAATCATAAAAGGGAGGTTGTATCTAATGAGTCAGGAGTGAATGATGTGAACATGTTTACGTGCCACTGATGTGATAGCAGAGGGCCCAGGGCCGCGGAGGGCCATCTGTGGCTACGAATTTGACAATTACAGTGAGCACTAGCCACAGGCACATTCCCTCTGCTGTTGTCAAAGAATGTGTGTGTGTATGTGTGTTTGTGTGTTTGTGCCCGCGTCACACGTGTATGTGTGTCTCTTGTGGTCTATTTTCATAGAAATCCCTCATAATCTTGTTGGAAAACAACAGCCAATTAAAATAACTGCAATCAGTATGCGTAAACCTCAGCCAATTTATCCAGGGAGCTTTCCGAAAGCACAAGGTTTCAATATGCAATATGGTGTGTGTTTGGAGCTCGACTGTGAGTAAGCATCAGCTATGCACAGTGTAGAGTAAGACAGAGTCAAACAAAGCTACAGAAACTAGCCACTGTACACAGGCTCCAGAGATCTGCAATCCCAAACGACTCATTAGCTATTCTGGATGTAGGATAAACTCAGCCCCCGCTCAATTAGTGAGGACGGTCGGGTATATATTTAGTTATGTGGCATCAGATTTTACATTCAGTCTTTTCAATATCATGCATGTCTATTGCAGTTTGAGACCATCACTTTTTTTAATGTATTTATATGTTTGTCACCTGCGATATGACAGCACTCACATGACAAAACAGTAACAGCTTTTGGCTTAACATGTAATCCAGTGATTAGCATCACACATGAACACTTGTGCAGAGATAATTTCACATGTTTATCATGTTTGTCCACTTTTACCCACATCATATAAATCATTTGTGTACTCTACTGTGTCCTTAAGTGTGTGTGCGTTTGCGTGCACATGCATGTGTGCTGTTGCCTCTGTGCCCTGACGTCTTTAGGCTGATTACTGCAATGCCTGAGGGGACTACACCATTGTTTATGTTATTTATGAGCTTCATTTAATTGGGCTGAGAGCAGCAAGGCTTGCTCCTGGTGGCTTAAGCGCAGTACTCCGTCAGTACTGGAGGCTATCTGGAAGGTGAGACTGTAATTAATGGAATTTATTTCAGTGTGTAGCCAACGGATTAGATGCATGACGTGACAGCTCATTGGGACCAGCTGACTGTCACACATGAACCCAACCTCTTGCATTTGCAGCTTATTTTATTTAGATATTGTGCAGTAAGTCATTTTCTTACTCTGTTGGCTCAATGATTGCATGTGTGGATGTCTCTATTAAAGAAAGGGTCCCGCACAAGACCTTACCTTAACTACATACAGGCCCTGAATCAATAGCAATGAATGAAAAATTACCTCCAGCTCAGTTAATTTAGACATTTTATCGGAGCCCTGGTCTTATTCTGCACTCTTGCCATGTCCTGTAACACAGGGGAAATTAATATTATAAAGCCTCTGAAGTCAGTAGCATGAAATTGATATTTAAAGTAACTAAAAGAACTCAACAATTATGGATTATTTTCTTCAGTGAATTATTTTCTCAAGGAACAAAGGTTAACTCATCAATCGTCTTTAGGGATGACATTGAAGGTGAAATAATTAATCAATTAATTGATAAATTAACAGAAAATGAATTATTAACAATTTTGGGTCAACATCTGCAATCATTCTCATTCCACTCTAGTTCTAGCTCTAGTTCCAGCTCTAGTTTCAGCACTAGTTTTAGCTCTAGTTTCAGCTCTAGATTCAGCTCTAGTTCCAGCTGTGGTTCCAGCTCTAGATTCAGCTCTAGTTTTAGCTCTAGTTTCAGCTCTAGTTTCAGCTGTAGTCCCAGCTTTAGTTTCAGCTCTGCTTGCAGCTCTAGTTCCAGCTCTAGTTCCAGAGCTCTAGATTTAGCTCTAGTTTTAGCTCTAGTTTCAGCTCTAGATTCAGCTATAGATTCAGCTCTAGTTTCAGCTCTAGTTTCAGCTGTAGTCCCAGCTTTAGTTTCAGCTCTAGTTGCAGCTCTAGTTCCAGCTCTAGTTCCAGAGCTCTAGTTTCAGCTCTAGTTTCAGCTCTAGTTGCTGAGCTCTAGTTCCAGCTCTAGTTCCAGAGCTCTAGTTTCAGCTCTAGTTCCAGCTCTAGTTCCAGAGCTCTAGTTTCAGCTCTAGTTGCTGAGCTCTAGTTGCAGCTCTAGTTTCAGAGCTCTAGTTTCAGCTCTAGTATCAGCTCTAGTTGCTGAGCTCGAGGTTGCAGCTCTAGCTCCAGCTCTAGTTGCAGCTCTAGTTTCTCCAGTAAAAGGATTTGCTGCTTTCTTTGTTTTATATCATATATCAAACTGAATATCTTTGGGTTGTGGCCTGCTGGTCAGAGGATGTCACCTTGGACTATTGTTAATATGTTTGCATTAGACTATTATTGAGCCTAGTAATATCTGCATGAGGGAAATTCAGAATATGTTCTAGGGCTGCAATAGTTTGTTTATTTGTGTATTTGAACGATGTTCACAAATGTGTGCCTGGGAACTTTTAGTCATGAAACTCAGCATGTGCTGAGGTCAGCACAACAAGCTGGCGTGTGAGTCAGTCACACTATGGCGAGAGCAAGTAAAACTAAAGCTAGAGCTGAAAGACCCGTCTGCATCCTTTAAATCAGTTGTTTGGGAACAATTCGCTCTAAACTGACTCCTAAACCCCAGGGTATGAACCAAACCGTGACTTCCACCCGTAATTTGTTTTGTTACTTATTGATCCTTAATGTGAATTAAACAAACAGGACTCCAAATTAATTATAATGCTGGCCCATAACTGCTGGATGTACGAACAACTGTTTGTTAAGTAAGGTGATCATTTGACAGTGTTGTCTTCACAACTTGTTTCTACTGCCAATAAGTGGCCAAACCAAAAATCTGTTATTTCACGTTTAAAGCTTCTTGATGCTTTGACTTTGTTAAGCAGCTGCACAAGAGAGGATTTAAACACCAAATCAATAGGAAACCAGCTGGACCTTAGCACAGAGCGCAGATTTTTTACTGTTTGACATTGGATAAATGTGTTCCCTGATGCCAGACGGCCTATTGAAATACATGTGTTTATCTGCCCAACTGTTTCAAAGGTCTGTGTGCAGAATATACAGTGGGACTGCATTGATATATTGCTTTGTTCGTGCATTGACTCCCATCTGTTTTCACGGGCCAAGTCACCACATAATGTGTTATCTGGGAGATTTGTCCATACCATTTTGCTTTTCCAGACCCACACATTGACCCCTTCCAAAATCCAATGTGATGTTAATGTTAGCAATTTGTTATAGTATCTAAGCTAAACATGCTGCCTCACGTGAATGGATAATTATGCATAATATTATGCTTCATAGCGTAGTGGTTCCCGGCCTTCTTGGTTCCTTAAACCTGCGGTCATTGATTTTTTGGCAACTTGGGGGTAATTTAAACCAGCTGCACCACCAGCATTCATTTGGAGTCGTGTTTGTGTCTCCTTTTAGCTTTGTTTTGGTCTCCTCCAATTAAGAAGACTGTAGAGCTGAGGGGTATGGCAGAGGCAAAGGATACATCTCTGTGTTTGACACTATGAGTGACACCTTTCACAAACAAGTAGTCTTGTGATCCATTGTTAATATAAAAGTATTGATTATAGCCCTTTTATAACAAACAGTGTACAATTGTTGACCAATCAGCTGTGAGCTGTGAGTAGTAACCCCTTGGGTGGGTTCCAACCAAGCCACAACTGTGCTAGGCTTTGAAGCCAATTTGACATAGTGGTCAAACCATATAATTACACTTACATGTTGGTCATGTGATGAACACTGACCTAAAAATACTTTTTCCCATACATAGGCTACATTATGAAAAAGACATCTGTAAATCAAATCTTTTTTTGAGGTACATCAACCTACCAGTACAAACACTTAAATAATTCCTATGTATTTCTTAAAAGTTGTAAAATTCACTACTAGCTGAATCCAGAGTCAAAGTTGTTCACGTGAGTGAGTTTGAGACAAAGTAGTTGGAAGGCGGGGCTAAAGGAAGCCATAGTGTGCTTGCTCTTTTGTCCGCACAATGCAGAAGCTATGGGGAAGATCTGGGTAATTTTATACCTGGGAGTAAATTTTTTTTGGCTTCATGCGCGACTGAGCAGCTTTCATAGGAATGAACGGGGCCCCGCATCCAATGCTGTATATAGTTCTCTTTATACATCCATGGTTCCAACCCTGGTTGATAACCTCTGGCATAGCTCATTCACAAGCATTGAATTCCTGTTGCTTTGTCAGAGATCAGAGAATCAACTCATTGTTTGCAATCTGAGATGCACACTGTGGTTTGAGTTTTCTCACACAGCCTCAGTTTGGATATCAAAAAAGAGCCCAGCTCAGGAGACACAGCCAGTTGTATCCTAATGAGTTGTTGGCAGGCTGGAGCTGCGTTGCCTGTCTAGAAAGGAAACTCCGGCAGGTAATTGGCCAATTTCATAGCTGGGATGTTTTCTCTGGCTAGAGACCCTGTGAATTAACGACCTGACCATCACAATATCATGGGTCAGTTCCGGTAGAAGAGAAAAAAAAAAGAGACAAAAACTGATGATGCTTTACAAAGCTAATGATGTCCGTCATTAGCAGGTTTGCATTGCCACAATCAGCGTTGAGTCAGTCAGGGTTAGACAAGTGAGAGGCTGTTAGTCTGTCTCATAACTATTAAATAAATTTAGAATACTAGCAGTGAGTGCTATGTACACCACTTTTTATAAATTCTCAACAAAGTCTGCTGCACATGATGAATATGAAAAGCTCAGGATCTCTTTAGGATTTTTCACTTGTTACTATTCTCAATTTTTGACTTAATATCAAGTGACAAAAGTATTTACTACTTGGAAATTTAAAAAAAAGCCTTCCTGCTGGTAACGGTTTCACAGTTAGCTTTGCAACTTTGCAGCCAAGTGTGTGAATGACTCTGTCTCAGTGAGGAGCTGGGAACTGACAGTAAGTGTTTCAAATGAGCGGTGACTCTGACATAAATCAATGATTTGCTGCAATGAAAGAGACACTTCATGCTTTAGTCACACTCTGCCTGCCAGACTAAATATGTCGTTTTAGAGTTGTACTGGGTAATGTTTTGTGTTAAGTGTAAACTACCTTTTGTCATGGCCATACAAGGCTACCACTGCAAAATGTGTGGAGTGCTTAGTGCAGTGTTAGTGCAAGTATGAAATGGGATGTGATGGGCACTGGGCAGCTGGTGCTGTGCAGTACATGGACTAAGTGGACTTGAGGCTTCAGCAGGAATGACACGAGGTCAAAGAGATCAGCCAGCTGAGTTTTACAAGTCTTTCATCCTACAAATCCCAAAGCACCCCTTTTCTTCACACGTCTTAAGTTACATTCAACCACTTTCTTCTCCCTTGACCAGTCAGCAGACCTGCAAAACAAGTTACCATAAAATGACAATTCATTGTGTCCACTTGTGCATTCACTGGATGTGCGTGTTTAAAAAAGTTCTGAAATGCTGTGTATAAAAGACGTTTTGATGATTTGAAAGGCAAATACAGCAGACATGTACATTTGTGAAGCAAATAATACCATGCAATATCTATTAAATTATTACACATTTATCCATGTTTCACCTTCACCAGGTCAGCTTTTTAAACTCCCACTGCTCCATTCCTTTTCAATGCTAGAATGGAAAAACAGCTCTCAAGATGCATCTCTTCTCAGCAGAGACCATCCGATGAAGCAAACAGACAGAGAAGGTTCATTTGCACTTCTCTGCGCCCACACAACTTGGCCTCCGTGCAACTAATGCTCTCATGACTCGTTCACACTTCGCCCTGCCATTTCTATTCCATCCTGCTGCAGTGTGAAGTGGAAACAATAAGTACGGGAATTGCAGTTGAGGCACGCTGGCATTCAAAACCTCTTTGGCTTCATGTGTATCCATATTTTATCTCTTCCACTGTACCTTTATGGTCATCCATTTGCAGACGTATATGCTGTTGTTGACCCTGACTTTACTCATTGACAAGAGTGATTCCATTAGTGTCTAACAAACAGTGCTTGCAAGTGTTTACATTGTTATTCTATGCTTACAATTCAAGAAAGAAAGAAGAAGAAACCTATAAAAGGTCAAAACCATTAGAACTCACATGTCTACAGAGGCTGCCAAGATGTTTCTACATTCTATGATTTTCACTTATCTTAATTACTGTTTAACACTGGTCTCAGGTCAGCCATAGTATGCTGAAACCACTCGAATAATTATACAAACAAGCACTCAAAACACTAGATACAAATTCAAAGTACTTCCATCACTGACCAATAAAAAAAAAAAAACAGATTTGGGATGACCTAATAAAATAGCTCAACCTTAGCTCAGCCGCTACTTGTGGCCCATATTGACAGAATAATCAATACTCACTAAGGTCACTAACGGGCCTAAAAGAAGACATTGCACCATTCCGTTGCAGAAAAGTGTCTTTGCACTGTCCCTTCCATCAAACTAAACTAAACTTAACTAACATATGGTGAATGTTAATTGAAACGTATGTATGGTTTTAGTGGTGTGGATGCTTGACAGCCAGATATTAAGTTTTGAAGTCATGAAAAACTTTGTAAAATACATTTCTAACTTGTAATTGCTCCCATGAAAAACGTCCTCATTATGAACCAGTTTGAGGGCATGCATCAGAATGAGACAATATTTAATTGGAAGGTCCTCATCAACATTCTTATCTCACTGTATATCCATCCTTATCTGCATTCATTTTGCTTCCTAAATGATCTGCACAGTCTATTTCCACCCCCTTGGAAGTCCAATTTATAGGATCGTGAATGCAAATTTTCTACCTCAGGGTGCGTTCTGCCTCATAAATGTTAACCAGACTCAATAAGGAGCTAAATGTACAGACAGTGCATGCCCTTTCTATAGGAAGGGCAGCTCTCTTTACATACTCAGGCTGGGTGGTTTGTTATGTTTAAATTAAATGGTGAGCAAAATTATGTTTTGGATCATAAAACCAGCAAAAGTAAAGATTTTAATTTAAGCTTTAAATGTGTGTGTGGATTATTGTAGCTAAATGTGCTGCTGTGATGAACCCTGCCTGCCCTCTGGATCACAGACTGAATGCGTATACACTGTCATGACCATAGCCACAGGACTCAGGAAGAGGTAATGGAGTGTAAGTAATGTGCAACAACAGTTGCCTGAACAGCTGTAAGGTTGATTCATATCAGTTGTAGCATTTATTGAGGATGCTATTCTCAGCCACTCCCGATGCTACACACAACAATCGTTCACCTCTATGAGCTGCTTCCTGACAGACTTAGGTCCTTGCACTTTGGCCTGTCCACCTGCTCTAAAACTCAGACAAACAGGTGTTCATGCCATTTAGTTCTCTGACAACCTTTAACACAGTCTGTTTAACAACTGCAAGTAGGTCATTACCTGCATTAGCTCTTGGTAGGCTCATGTCTTGACATGAGTTGCTGAGTCAGACGTGCTGTGGTTGGTAGGTCTACCCATCAAAAGTCAGTTGTTCATGACAAGTGTTTTTGGCCATGCTTTCACCGTTGCTATAGAGATGGCAATGTCTGTCAGTCAGACATTCTGTTGGTCTACCACTTTGGTCCAAAATTAAATATCTCAACTAGTGGATGGATTACCATGAAATTCTGTACAGACAGTCATAATCCCCAGATGCTTTATCCTAATGCCTTTGGTGATCCCCTAACTTTTAATGTAGTGCCACCATGACGGTCACAACTGTGGTTTGAGGCACATGTCTCAACAATCATTGGATGTATTGTCATGAAATTTGGTGCTGTAGACTCATTGTCTACTCTTGTCAACTCCAGTTTCTTGTGTAACCAAACAATGAATGGACATGAGTCTTTAATTCTAATGATTTCAAACACATTTGTCAATATGGTGTTTGTAATATTTAAAAACTGTGCCAAATAAATTGTGGGAATGGGAAGGAAACATCTATCAAAGGTTCAAAGGTTAAGTTTAGTTTTCAATTTTGTCAATCAATGGGAGACACTTAGAGCATAGTTTTGTCAAAGGGAGCTGCAAGGCGAGTGAAACCTGATGCTACAACACTGGCCTGTACATGTGTTGAAACTGGTAAAATTGTAGGTTTAATAGATCAGGAAAGCACATCCCACAAATATGGACCAAACAGATGGTGAAAAGAAAATGTCTCAGTTTTTCCCATTAGGATTATAGAAGCACCAGTGTTGCTGTTTTCCATCAAAAATGTTGGACAACAATACAAAACATGTGACATCTCCCCCAGGGAGGTCAGATGACGTCGGCAACACTCATTGTTACACTTAATGCGTTAAACCTCCCTCTCCCCCCCTGCACTCCTAAATATAACCATTATTCACCCCTCATGGTCCAACCTTGCGTGCAATTGTGTGATAGCCCACATTCAGCCAAACTTCAACCCAGCTGACTCCCTCAGAGTGATGGGCAGGGGGGCTATTGTCTTGTGCTCAGCCAGAGAGCCACAACACTCAGCTAGGTTCGCCTTGGGAGTCACCATAACCAGTGTATTGCGGGCTTGCACGCTCTCCCCGGGGTCATGCCATGTCCCCGGTCACGCTGGAAATGTCATAAATAAAGAGAGACAGTGGAGGAGAAAGAGAACAATGAATCCCCCCTTTCCCCTGCTTCCAGCTCTGTCTCTCTTCCCTCGTCAGCCAGCGGGGACGTTGTAAATCAGAGGGCAGGGGTCGGGAGAAACCTGAGCCGAGAGCAAGGGAGAAAAGCAAGGAGACATTAAAGTGTGAACCTGGCTCTCAGGGAGCCTGGCCATTCCTGTCATCATTAGGGAGCGTGGGAGACAAAGGCAAGAAGAGATGATGATGATGAGGGTGATTGAGGAGGGTACACGCTCTTAGATGGACATATAATAAAAGACAATATACAACAACACATGTGTAGTCCCTCTCGTGCTGTCTGCGTCACTCACACACCCACGCAGGTCATAAATCCAGGTTGGCTAGGTTTAGTTCTGACAGCCTGCCACTGGGAGACAAAGGTAATCCAGCAATAATTTTCAGCGAACAAGGGATTTTGATTTCTACCATGTATGGAGGGGGAAGAAAGCCGAAATCATGTGCGCAGGGCTTTCTTCCAGTGCAGCGCTGCCTAGCCTACAGCCAAGCAATGTCCTTGCATTCACACGGATAAAGCCATCTCTGACAATGGTGCGGGGGGGGGGGAGAATTACTGATGGAGAGGGAAGGCTGAAGTGAGGCAGTGATGAAAGGGGTAAGACAGTGTGTGTGAGTGTCTGCGTGATGGCTGAATGGTTGCACTTTTGTTTCTTTGTGCATTTGTGTGCCTCACTGCACTCCCGTTGCCATACCAACCACAATCACAATTACAAGTAAAAGCATCCCACAAATGTAAGGATCCTGACCTTTATGATTACTTTATATTAAGTTGACCTTAGAAAGGACTTGCTGAGGGCTGGTCGTGCTTTAACAGTACAACCAATAAAAGGAGAGAGTAGGGAAAGAAGGAGTTAAACAATCACAGAATCAATAAGAAGTTTCACATCAACGTCTCCTGATGAAGCCCAAAAATGTTCTCTCCATTCTCTACTGTTTACCCTGTGAAGGTAGCTTTACTCTCACTGACACTGATCACTGTCCCTCTGGCCACAGGTATCTCTCTCTCAGAGGTAACTAAGCCTTGTGGAATTTTTTGTGCCCCTCTCCCGACCTCTGCGAGTGATTGGACTTTGCTCTCACCCATCATCTCACATTTTCCCCTTGAGGTAGTAAGGCTTAACCCTGGCAGCCTATGAAGAGGCTCGAGGAGGAAAGCTAGTGCCACTTTTCCCTGGACTCTTTACATTTGCTTACCAGACAGGGGATATAGGAGTTATGGGGGGAGTGCCAGGAGGCATGGAATCGAGCTCTGTGTAAAAAAAGATCCCCCACCCCCAATCCCCCCACCTCACGAGGGACCTTAAGGGCTTACTCAAACCCGAGTTGTAGAGGAGCTTTAGTAGGACAGGTGAGAAATCGAGCTGGTGCTTTTCAACACTGGTGTTCATTTATGGATTTGTTTGTTTTACAGGTTTGATCATTAAAATGTAGCTTCTCACTGTGAGGTTGTACTTCATACAGGGGTAAGAGAATGTAATGCAATTAGCAGAGACAAAAACAAATCCAAGCAGAACAAACTATCCAGTCTACTTGTAATTGATTGCTCATGGTTGTTCCACATTTTTCAGAGCACGGTTTCTACACCAGACAATGACAAACATATCAGTAAAGTTGTGAACAGATGCAAGCCCAAATGGGCTCTATCTTCTTCACTTTCACTCAAATAGTAAATACTTATTACAAAATGAAAACGTAATTATTTTCCCTGCTTCGTCACACTTCTCCGACCTGTGTTTGAGCCCTGGTTGTTACCAGATAACAGTGACTTTATTCAAACCATGACGCTGGGAGATTATAGGTCACAACATTGCTTACAGTGGCTGTCAAACTTGATAACTCCCTGCAGCATAAATTACATCATTTCAAATGGCTTTTAACTTCTGTGCCATGTGTTGAGGTGAAAGTCTCATGTGACAAATACAATAAAATGAAATGCTACACAACACAATCACTGAATGTTATCTTCTCAGTTGGCATTTTATACTCTACATCAGTGGTTCCAAAATTTGCTTGGACCGCCCAACCCACATTAAGATTATTACATTACTATTCTATTCTGTTAAATAATATAAAGTTAAATAATACAGCCCCATTCTCAGTTACTCAAAAAGCCAACAGGTGCTCTGCAGATTCACAACGTTTAACCACATTTTCCTCTAAATTAAAATGACCATATGTTTAAGAATGATTAACAAACAAAACAACATTTAAAAAAAGTAACAGGCATTTGAATGGAACATCTCGTTGATGTGGGAGGAGAGAGCACAACCAGCAGTCTTGTCTTGTTTTCATGTAGCCTGTAACAGCGAAGAGAGAGTCAGATCACACATATATGATGTATGGAACATGCTGTACCACAGCAGATGGATTATCCGTCTTTCACAAGCAGCCAGAACCTGTCCGTTAAGCCGAGTAGTGTTGAGTCTGATTTGTGTTTTGTTGGTGGGCTCAGGTTCAGTCCTGTCAGACTGTGCTCAGGGCTGAGATATTTCATTATCTCAGTTAGCTCTGCTTAACATGTCAAATCTTTCCACCGCTGCTCTGACATCACTATTTTTGTGACTGCTGAACTTGTGAAAAACTCCCAAGCTATAAAGCGTTTGTGTTACGACAACTGGCAACGGTGAGTTGTTATTTCACTAACCGCATGACAGTATATTAAACTCATAATAATATGGTGATTTTTATATTTATTGTTTTATCTTTGAACGTTTGAAAACTTAACATGAACATAGTTACTGTAAATGAAACATTATTAAAAATGCACAATAAATGAATACTAATATAATAAAACCCGAGGCCACCCACTATGGGAACTACTGTCATGCATCACCACTACACTAGCTATCTGTAGCCATTCAGTATGAAATGGCTACTATAAATGTCATAATAACTAGCATACATTATCTTTTTGTATGCTGCTTATCTTGAGGTGAGGTGTTTCCTTCTGAATGCAGGACAGTCACATTGCACAGCCATCTCAGAAATGGTACCAGCAGCAAAATAATAAGCTGGAAATAGCTTTTTCCTCCTGGCTTTCTGTGAAGGCAAGGCAAGTTTATTAATATAGCACCTTTCATACAAGTGAAGCCTCTATGTCTATACTGCTTTAGTGCTTTATACAGCTCTTCAAGCAAAGTGTGTCCTACCTGACAGACCTATGATTCAGCACAACAAAGAGATCCTATCTGTACTTGTGAAAATGTTTAAGGATTCAAATTTGAAGGGTAAAACCAGTGACAATACAGCCATCGGGTTGGATCATGGTTTTTTTCTTCATGTAGTTTGTTGTCTTTCATTGTGGTACTCTGAATCACTGAGCACTCAAGCTCACCTGTCATGAGGGATCAATGGTAGAGGATGAGATTCTTTAGAAGTGCTGGCAGATCTAATTAAGAAGTGCAAAAGTAGACCAAGCTCAAGTTCATCCACTTACATACACAAATCACTTCAGGAGTACATAACAATGTCCAGAAAACAAAAACAAAACATATTCCAATGACCTTTTCATTGGTAAGTGCTACTTACTTATAACACTTGTGATTCATCACCAGCCCTTAC